>JAHKKF010517337.1:1521-18231 GCA_019740295.1 Labeo calbasu | reverse complement strand
CCTTAACCTTTAGCGTCACTTCCTGGATATTTGAATTCTGAACAGCTGCAGTGCTGTAGAACAGTGTAATAAAAACGCAGAAATACGTGCCTGTACTAACGTAATAAAAACATGCCATGATCATGTATTAAACGTGTGTTTTAGCTCCACTAAATTTCAATTCAAATTTCACTTTGAAACTGGCGTGAACAGGCAGTAAGGTATGTAATTACAGTGTTGCAGAAATGTATGTAAAGGCACGTAAACTGTATTTGAATAATTTGGGTGAGGTAACAGTGTGAAGAGTCTTTCAAATCAGTCAGTATGTTTGTTTTATTTTAGGGGTACACTGCAGTCTTCATTTTGAACATGAAATGACTTTCATGAATAAGTTACTGTATTGAGCAAATTCAAAACAATTAAGTGGAGTGAGCTTAGTTGCATAATTGGATGATAAAATTAACCATGGTTGTACTATGAATAAAAACAAAAAAACATGGTTACTATAGTTAAATCATGGTAACCACAAAATAATTATGGTTTTGCTACACTAGTCATAGTTTAACCATGGTATTTAGAACTTATACAAATGATAATCAATACACCAAGAAACCATAGTTGCTATGCTTTTACTATAATAAAAACATTGTTCATTTTCATAAGGGGAGGACTGAACCCTATTCTAATCTTGTCCTGCCCCACCCAGTCTGCTGCTAAATACCTCAGCCAGTCCCTTTATGAAATTTTGATATTATGCAAAACATTGAGTTTTGTAAAACGCTACGATGTGAAATTACTGTGAATATTAAGCCTCAATCTATAGTGTGAATCTTAATGTACTGACATATATATGTCAGTTGACAGTTATCTATGGTTGACAATGTTGTTTCATTCAAATTTGGTCAAAAACAGGGGTGGTGGACTATAAAATTTTTCGGTGGTTATTATGCAAATGAGGCTGCATCCACATCAGGATTCCTTGAAAGCTGTCAGAGTAAATTAGTGATAAACACATCTCTAGCCCCAGCTGTCACCTTTTACTGAGGCGTCTGCCAGACTAGAGTGAATTCGGGCAATAGACGGAAGCTGTCCTGGCATGGCCTTTTAGACCATAGCTTAACCTCAGCACAGCATTGTAAATTAATTTAGCATATTTTTAAAGGGTGATAATGGGGGGCATTTGAAAGAAGTTCTGGGAATCCGTCCATCCATCCATCCATCCATCCATCCATCCATCCATCCATCCATCCATCCATCCATCCTCTGTAGATTTAATAAATAAATAAATAAATAATCCTTAGCATATATAAAAATTAGATCTGTCAGTCGATTACAATTTTTAATCTAATTAATTACATGATGTGTCGATTAATTAATCTAATTAATCGCATATTATTTGCAAAATAAATGTGACTGTGAAAATATCACTATGGTGAACTATGTTATTTTTATTATTATTATATTTTCTTAATGTAATGATACTCTGGCTGTAAATGTCTTAATGAGTCATTCACACAATTCCTTTAAACATGATATTATGTGTTTTGCAGAATTTTGCAGAGAACATATTACCTTTGAAGCAGAATTGTTGCGTATCTCAGAGCAATACAGCGGTGTTTAATTTCTGAATGAATCAGCCTTTTAAAATATAACACTATATCAACTTCCTATTTACTGAACTTTTGTATTTGCAATTTTAGGGCATAACTGCATTTATGGAGTTGTTGCCCTGCATCATATTTGTCAACAGTCAACTATATGAAATATAAGATGATATACAGGTCTGGGGGCGGGGCCAGTGCGTTAACTGCGTTAAAATATTTTAATCACGTTATTTTTCATAACTAATTAATTAAGTTAACGCGTTAAACTGACAGCCCTAATAAAAATAAATCTTAAGCCTATTCGTAGCACATTAAGAATATTCATTCATTCATTCTTTTATTTGTTTTGCATGATATTATGATATCATTTTCATCATAACTGAGCACATTTGCCCCCTCTACTAAATTCTTACTATCCTCCTGCAGCTGGCTATCTATCTTGAGTATTTGTGCTTTTGTAAATATGCACATACACCTCCGTGAAGGAGTTAAATGATCTATGGCTATTTCACAGCTTTAGATGGTGTTAATCTTTGTCACGTTTGCGCAATAAGTGGCTTTGTGCCCAGGTACGTCTTTAAGGAATCACTCAGGAAAGGAAAGGGTGACTGGGATGACGAGGACTGTGTGTTGGGCGCATTATTTTAGAGCTTATTTCACCCCCTAAGCTATACTGTGGCCAGATTCACAGCGCTCCGCCCACAGATTACTGTCGTGAGGATATTAAAAATATTTGCCAAGAATTCTTCATCCTCTGATGCAAAGGGACATTCCACCACTGACCCACTGAGCTGGGATTTTGCCCTTGCCTCAGTCAGTTGTTCACGTTGGGTTGTTGCACTAAAAGATGCTGTTGTCCATCTCCACTCATAACTCTTGTCATAGACAATACATTTTTCTTTTCCTCCCTTCTCAAATTCTCTTTGTTCTTTGGAGGAATAATTACACACCATCACTATGTTTCCAAAGCTCTGACCACAATAACGGTTAGTGTTTCTGCCCAATGTTCTGTCTAAAGTCATATCTTTAAATGCATAATTTTTCTTGATCTTTTGAAATAAAACAGTTGAAATGTTCTACAAAAACATGCCCAGAACCTCTTCCCCAGTCCAGAATGACCATAACATCTCACTCCAAACTTCTACAACTGTCTCATGTCAAACATATAGTATTAATCTAATATTGTGAGACACAAACATGAGTAATAATTGCTAATGACAAGATGAAGAAGATTATTGCAGTTGGTACACTCTCAGAGAAAAAAGGTACAAAAGCTGTCACGGGGATGGTAAATATTCAAAAAATACACTTTTGTACCTTATTTACAGCTGAAAGATGCATAAACTAAAGTAGATATTAATACATAAAGCTTGCATACAGTATTAGTACCTAAATGGTATGTTTTGAAAGTGTACCGCCTCAGTACAAGCCCTTTTTTCTGAGAGTGTATTTAACTAACAATAGAATCCTGTAGTAAAGTGGTCATAAAAAAAATCAAAAATTTATGACATGACCTCTTTGAGTCTATATTTATCCATTTATGTTTTCAGATGCCCTTTGACCCCTGCTCTCCACGACCTACGTAAAGTATGCACTGCAAAACAAAAACGGGAAAAAACTCCAGCCACAAAGAAATTATGGTATATTTGATCCAATGAATACATTTGTTCCTGCACTGTCTAAGGGAAATGAGGGAATAAACAGAACTGTGTGGTAAACATGGTTGTCTGTGCTCACTGCTGATTTCACTTCCTCCTCCATATTTCTATTTTATAACCATATGTAAACAAACTTCTGAAATAATCTCTGATCAGTCAACAGCACAAACAAGCTGTCCTTTTAGTTGCCCACTCTTGAACAGGAAATGATCTGTGGTCAAAGACGAGCAGGTGGGCAGCACCTCTGATGTGGTTTATGCTGTTGGTGTGTTAGCATTAACGTCACTCATGTATTTCACACACAGTCTAAGTGGAAACATATCTAGCAATGTTTCTTTGAAACCCAGACTCAAAATCATCTTTTTTTGTTTAGAAGATCAAAACATACACAGCACTCAACTTGGGTTAGAGGATAGGCAGCCTGTCAGGGAACATTCACGTCACTTCTCATGGAAAATTCAATTTCTTAATCAGTATCACATATGCATGAATTATAAATAACTTGTTTTCTGAGAATCTTAATTTTAGTTTAGTTTTTTTTTTTTTTTACTTATTCGCAGATAAACCTTAAACATCAAATTCTTAGCTTCTTTTGTATTTTATGCAGAATTCTTTGCATAAATTGTGTCATACGAATGTTGTTGATCTCCTCTGTCTAGGTTAACAACAGTTTAACTGTATTGACTGTGAAGCAGCTGTTAAGTTTACATAACCGCTAGACTAACATAGAGATGACATGTAACACTTTCAACACACAAACATATACACACTAACACATGCAGCTGTTGAACTGCTGTTGGGACAGAATCAGTGCTAACCTACACAAATAGCACAAATGCAGGTGCACTCGGCTGACATATACCACATAGATTATGAACAACGAGAGAGTTTACGTCTACCACAGTGTCACATGTTAACATGGGGTGAATTTTAAATCACTGCACCAGCTACCAATTTATTGAACAGTACAAACATCAAAAAGTAATAGCATTTATTTAAGTATTTATTGAATTCTGTGATGTTTTGTTGCATTAGTTTTTCTGGTTCTAAAAGAATCAGTCCTGGTAGATATACTTACAATGGTCATGATTATATCAGTAAAAGTCTCAACCCACCTTTAAAGATTAGTTCCCTTCCAGAACAAAAATTTACAGATAATTTAGTCACCCCTTATCATCCAAGATGTTCATATCTTTTTTTCCTCAGTCGTAAAGAAATTATGTTTTTTGAGGAAAGCATTTCAGGATTTCTCTCCATATAGTGGACTTCTATGGTGCCCCCGAGTTTGCAGTTTAAATGCAGCTTCAAAGGGCTCTAAGGGCTTTAAGGTCTTATCTAGTAAAACGATCAGTTATTTTCAATAAAAAATTGACAATTTATATACATTTTAGCCTCAAATGCTCGTCTTGTCTAGCTCTGTGTGAACTCTGTGTATTCCGGTTCATGACAGTTAGGGTATGTCGAAAAACTCCACCTCATCTTCTTCTCCGACTTCAAATTCATCCTGCATCGCTGTTTTAACTTTATTGTAAAGGATGTTTGATTGTTTTTTTCATGTTCACTTTGTGAACACTGGGTTGGTACTTCTGCAGCGATGTAGGTTGATTTGGAAGTTGGAGGAGAAAATTAGATGGGAAAAACATAATTTTTTTACGACTGAAGAAGAAAGACATGAACATCTTGGATGACAAGGCAAAATAATTAAGAGTAAATTATCTGTAAATTTTTGTTCTGAAAGTGAATTTCACCTTTAATGAACTTCTCCTTTGATGTTCTCAAAACATCTTGTTATTACTATATTTACCCCTTTTATTCATTAAAAAAAGAGACATTCTTTGAAATTTTTAGATTTTACACATACTACAACAAAACCTATGTGATGCAAGATTTATCAGCTACTTAAAAAAACAGCTGTTCAGGTAACAACACAGTATTAAGAATTAAGTGCATGCAATCTTTTGAACGAGATAATTTGTATAAATTCAACTTTTTCTCTTGTGGACTATATGCAAATGTCTTTTATGTGAAATATCTTATTCAGGTCAGTACTAAATAAAAAATAACATACATTTTGTATGTTCCCTCTTATTTTGGCAAAATAATTAACATTATGCAGATTCTGCAAGGTGTATGTAAACGTCTGACTTCAACAACTGTATACGCCACTGTATGCTGATTGGCCTGTTTTGTGATTTTTTTTTTTTTTTTTTTTTTTTTCCTGAGAAAACACATCATAACATGCATACATACTGTACCACACAAAATAAATGTGACTTTTAATAACTGCACAACACAAATACACTTGAAATAAGTGAACATACAATAAAAGACAATTATTAAAAATTACACACACACACACGCGCATTCATGTCAAGGACAGCAGATGTTTTGTTCTGGAAAACTGGTGAAGTTTTGTCTAGAGGTGATCTGACTTCAGAAGCTCTGGCCATTCTGGGAATTGAAAACACTCACACACACACACACACACACACATACGATCACAGAGCCGCAGCTTTAATGAGCGTGTTAGGAATAGACAAAACTATTTTAGGAACTGAAATATGTAATCAACTCATGAGGCGTTCTGTCATAAGCAAATCCATGCGAATGTATTTTTGAATTCCCTGGCACACCAAAAACAATAGCAAATGCCTTTGAGAAAGAGAGAAAAAAGAGTTTTCCAGGAATTTTTGCACTGTCTGTGAAGTATTCTGTGCAGCTCTATTTACAATTTCCATTTCTAGGCTTTAGCTCGAGCTTACCGTGCATTTTGGGGCATGAAACACTTTTTTGAACTAGCATGTGAGTTGTTGGGAAACCGTGTGTACTGGCTGAGAGAGACAAGGTGGAACAAGCCTTGTGCTTTGTGGCATTTCTGGCCCATTTGACAAATGTTAAAGTGGGAAGAAAGCTTGCTGCTGTGGTCCCTCACACCACCGTGATTTCAAGAATTATCAGTGGTACATGCCGGTTTGTCTGGCCACTGAAACACTAAATAATAGATATGCTTATAATAAATATTGCAGTAAGTCAAACCTATGCATACATTTTACTGCATTTCCAACCCCTCACACACATGTGGCATACACTAGATTCATTTTTCATCGGTTTAAAGTATTGACAGTCAGTGAGATGTTTTGTGGCAAGTGGCTCAGGGGTCACGGCTGGTGTTTAGTTTTGTGTAGTTTTGTGTCCATAAATAATTCGGCAGCCGGCATGACAACCACTGTGTTGTGTTCTTGCTTCACAATTTTCTATTGGAATTGATAAAGCCATAATTGCATTACAAACATTTTTGTTTACTATTATTATTATTTTATGGTATATAGAGCATTTGTACACAGCACAGTTTTCTACTGAAACTCAAACTTTGGAGACAAGGGACACTTATTAATCTTAAGTAGCCAGCCATGATTTGCTACTTACCCTTAAAAGTTGGTGTTAGGTGCTTTTAGTTGGAGGGAATCTCTTCATTAAAAAAGGCAACAATACTGTACATTTTTAAGTCTTAAATTTCATTTCTACTGTGGAACAAAAAAATATGTTTTTTTCCAAGATTAAGTTTAGAACATAACCCTTTTAAGTTTTTCCAAAACTATTCAGAGTTGATATATATACACACACACACTATGGTAATGTAATATGAAACACATTTGGTGAATGTAACAAATCATTGCAGTGATAATATCTTAACATCTTTATTGACTTTTTTTCACATTTTTTAAATTGTTTTGAAATTCATTTTGGAGTGAACTAATGCTTTTATATATATAATGGTTAATGGTTTTGAAATTAAATTCTAAAAAAGCACATAGGTTTGTTGTTCAGGTGCCCACACACTTTTGACCATGTAGTAGATGGGCTTAAAAGTTAATTGACATTGACATAAAGTGATTTCATGTGGTTTTTAAACTGCTTTAATTTATTCAAAAGACTTCAAAATAATACTAGGTCCATTATATACACCATAAGGACTGTAACATTTAACTCATCGGCAGCCTTGCTTACGTTCTTAGCTTTCTGAAACATAACACAACAATAATAATGAGCAAAGCTTTACAGAGGACGCCCTTATGGAGATTGATGATGTTCAGAGTGGCGGCAGGGCGCAGGAGGGTTTGCTCAGAGATACCGGGAAGGTCTGGTAGCAGTCAAGACCCATTTGGGTTAAATTGGGAGGCTGTGCGTGTGCCATATCACAGCTTTAACACGTAGAGCTGTCAGGGAGAATGGCGTAACGCAGGGCAGGGTCAACTTCTTTCCACCCTTTCCACCAGAAAGCTGAAATGGAAACCAGACCCCTGTGTATACAAGCGTGTGTGTTTAGTGGGTAAGGAAAGGTTTTGGGGTCAGCAGCTGTTAGAGGACCATTTACTCCACCCTTACACTGCTACTAAACACCCCAAGCTCCCTTTCCAAAAACAATACAGCTATTTCAGCATAGTCCATCGATGCTGCCCGTGGGTGGGGAAGGGTGCTGGCCCTCAGGCTGACCAGGTGGAGATGTTTAGCATCAGTGCTAACAACACTACTCACACTTCCGCTTCCTATTAGGCAGTCAGGATGACCTGGAGATTCTGACTGTTCCGGTGATTAAATAAGAGAGGAAATATAAGAGACAAAGTGACCATTCTTGACTTATTATTGGTAATTCTCAGATTATATGTCCTTACAAATTTCATGCACTGAAAAAGACTGCGTAGAAATAATATTCAGCAAGAAAGTGCTAGTAAATGTCAAATATAATTACAAAGAATCTTAAATTAAAAGTGAAATTTAGAAGCAGAAAGTCTCAAATAGTATTTTCTTGTTTTTCATAAATATATAAGATATATTTATATTCTTATTACATGTATTATGTATTTCTTGTATAATTTGAAATTTCAAATCATTTCTTTTGAACATAGTGGTAGTAATGTAGTAATAACATCTTAATAACATTCACATTTTTGCACATTCACTCATTAAATACAGTGAATTAAATACAACAGAATGATCAAATACAATAATGAAATTTTACTTGAAACATAAGTTAACATAAGTGTTTTTAAGCTCACGTTCCAACAGGATTATTTAAAACAACACAACTCAACAATGCAAAATTTAATAAAAGTATAATCTACCTTGAAATGAAAATTCTGTCATTATTTATCCATTCATGATTGCCATATGAGAGTGTAAAAGTTTTTTTTTTTCCTTGACAGACAAGTCAGTATGAACTGTCCTTGTATAGAAAAGTGCTGCACAAAAAGTCTTTAAAATTCCTCTTTTTGTTTTTCACAAAAAACAGTAACAGCAATAACAGGAATAACATGAGAGTAAGTAAATTATGACTGAACTGCTAATAAAATCCTTTTTATGATATTATTTGAGAGACTAATCATTAGATAACTTTCAAAGGTAATAATTTTCAAAGAAGAAATGCTTAAGACTGAATCCCATTCTTAAAATGGAATAGCTCCACCATATGTTTGATGGATCCATTAATGTAGAGTTCCTATTACCTAAATCAAGATTTTTGTGAGCATAGATGTATCATGAGAAGTCAGAAGTTGATTCAAGACTACTGTAAGCATGCCAATGTGCCCCTTATGGCTTGGCGCCTCCAGAGGCTGTGTCTATGTGCTAATAGTGATATATTAGAGCTCTCTAAAACACACTGCCTTTCCGTGCTCATGTTACTCAAGTTTTTCATACTTTACCCCAGTGGTTAGAAAGAGCTACTCTCTGAACTTCACTTTTTGAGCGCAGTGTCAGTTTAACAAAAAATCTGGCTTCATTTCATTACACACATTGGCTTGAATTTGGTTACACGGGGAATTGGAGTTTCCACCCTGAAATGTAGGCAAATCAAATTTGAAAGACACCCCATTAAATTGTGCTCAGTTTAAGATGACTGTATGTTTGCTCATGCCAGGCACAGTTAAGCTTGTGTATTGTGTGATTGTGTTTAATATGTGAAACATTTATGTAAACACAAGCTAAGTCAGTGGCAGTGAGGTAAATCTGATAAAAGTGGAGGGTTTCCTGTATAATGCCTCATTGTGGAACTCAGTGAGCCTTGGAAACTATCCACATCTACACAATTATGAGGTATACGGCCACAGGCTGCAGTTTGGGGAGCTTTGAGTGAAGGTCTTTGACAGTCAATTCCTCCTGATTGTGATTTTTAGAGCACTCATTGTGTCTGCTGTTGACTGCCATGTAATGTAATTGGCTTAATCACGACAGGAAAGGAACAAATGAGGTAATCCAACACTACCTCCACCAGCAGCCCCTAGGCCTCACCCTCACCCTTGTAGCCCAGGGTCGTGACCTCATGCTGGAGGAGCCAGCAATCCCCCGCTGGACCCCACAGTACCACTGATGAAATGTCAAGTGAAAAGTGAACTGACAATCTGAACAACATTCAATTCTTAATCCAGTGGTACTGGTTCCGAGAGCTTTCAGCAATGCAACTGAAATGTTCCCAGGCCCAGAAATGTAGTAAGTACATCCGTAAAAAACATTGTTTTTCCTCCACCAACAAAAATAGTTCAATTAAAATGTTGCAAGCCATCAAATTCAAATTCTATGTAGCTAATACACAAAATTCAGTTGATGCAAACAGTGAAATGTTTTAGTGGTGTTACAGCTGAGGTCAAAAGTTTGCGTACACCTCGCAGAATCTGCAAGATGTTAATTATTTGACCAAAATAAGAGGGATCAAACAAAATGCATGTTGTTTTTTATTTAATACTGACCTGATATTACACATAAAAGACGTTTACATATAGACCACAAGAACTGAAGAACTGAAGCTCACTGATGCTTCAAAAGGAAACACAAGAATTCAATGTGTTTCTAAAGAAAACACATGCATTAAGAGCCGTAAGTATCTTCTGTAGATTCTGAAGGACAGTACTAAAAGAAAAAAATAAATATGATATTTAGGCAAAATAATACAAATGTACACTCTTCATTCTGTTCAAAAGTTTTCACCCCTTTTAATGCATCGGTTTTCCTTCTGGAGCATCAGTGAACATTTGAACCTTCTGTAATAGCTGCATATGAGTCAATGTGAAAAGATGGATCTCGAAATCACACAGCCATTGTTGGAAAGGGTTCAAATACACAAAAATTCTGAAAACCTTAAGAATTTGTGGGATTAGAAGAATTTTTGAAGAACAGCGGGCAGTTTAACTGTTCCAGTGTATGTAAACTTTTAAATGGGGTCATTTTTTAAAACTCAGCTATTATTTTTCTCGTGTTGACTATATTTAAACGTCTCTTATGTGAAATATCTTATTCAGATCAGTACTAAATAAAAAATAATATGCATTTTGTATGAAGGTATATATACACTTTTGACATCAACTGCGTATAAATATTCACACTAAATAGCTAAAATAAAAAAAAAACTAAAATATTCTGTGTATAATGTATAGTCATGTGTGTCAAGTGTTTTTTCTTTTCAGTAAACAGTGATAAAATACATCATGAGACCATATGTTATTATTTAAATAACGAAGGTCTGTAATGCCCACTCTGACCCTTTTAATGACGCTTAAAGAAGAACAGTGAAAGGAAAAGTCCAGAATCCAAGTGTGACCTCACAGCACTCACCCAACTCAACTCAAATGACTTCATCACATCTCTCGGCTTGTCTATCAGCACGTTATTATTAATGACTACCAACATAACTGTCAACAGACTGGAATCCTGCTACCTGTTAAATCATCACCTCTAAATATTTACATTTCATTACTTATGAATTGGAGTTTATTTCAAAACTCCTCAATTACTTTGTTGAGTGTTTTTTTTTTTTTTAATCAGGTTTTACATAAGTGAAAGTTTAGAATTTGCATGAAAATAATTGGGTGAAAACACAGAAACTGTAAGTCTACAGGATTTTTTAATTTGTTTTATTGTCAACCAGGCACAAATTGAAAGTCTGATTAATTAAAAAGTCAAAAGATGACCTCTCCTCAACATCCCACATGGCGTAAAGATCGTTCATCTTTACACAAACAACTCACATTACACAACAAAGTTTAATACATCGGGTTAAAGGTTTGTTCACATCTCCAATCCTAAGTATGAGCATTAGTAACAGCGCTAATAATCATTCTCATACCTCGGTTCTCAAATGCTTATTCTTGGGTAATTAGTGGCAGGACTGATGGTACTGTAAGTGCTCTTCTAAATGCCATGTGAATGAGCTCTAGGCTCCAGACAGCAGGGCTGAGAGGTTACTGCTCTTCGATTTGGATTGCTGTGCTGAGGAGCACGAGTCTGCCCTGGAGCCAACCCTCTGTATGTTTACTGCCTCTCCGGAACTGGCCTCCCACTTTCAGTCTTTTATTTCCTCTCTCTCTTTCCTAAATCAACACACACTGCTGTTTATTTGTGCACAGTCAACCTGAGCAGCACCACTGGAGCTAAAGGAGTCGGCCACAGCACCAGCATCTCCACAAATAAAGGCAGACAGCTCTTACGAGTATAAACGCCACACTGGATATATTATACTGATAGAGAGTGATGGCCGCTCTTAATCCAAATATTTGACTCCTAAGTGCATTGTGGAGAGCTTTGAGGTCTGCCAGGAAAGCACTTTAAAAGGATCTCACTCGTTTTGCTCATCTTGCTCAGGCATGAATAAGACTGATATAGAGGACAGTGTGGAGATAGCACTTCGTGCACGTGCCTCGCTCAGGAGTTTTACTGGATATTTGTAATGGGTTTATGATGCTGTATTAGTGCTCTGCTATTCCAAATATTTTAGTGAGCTCCAACAGAGTGACACTTAAAAAGTTAGTAGTACTTTGGGTGTGATGGAACGTGAAGATGAGTAGGGAATGCAACCAGACTGTTATACTTAAGATACATGTTTTATAACGATAGTGGTGGTCTGTAAAGGATTTTTGGGCAGGCTGATGCAAAAAAAAAATTAAGTGAAGCAGGTTTGGTTTATATCTTTGCTGATAATAATGCTCCTGTACACAAATGAAATCCATTTCACATGTTAAAGAGTCTTGATTTTGTACATCTGCCTACTGACAAAGAAATGATCAGTCTATTATTTTAATGTTAGGTTTATTTGAACAGTGAGAGACAGAATAACAACAACAACAACAAAATAAATAAACAAAAATCCAGAAAAACACATTTAAAAAAAGTTAATAAATTGTTTTGCATTTTAATGAGTGAAATAAGTATTTGACCCTTCGCAACACATGACTTAGTACGTGGTGGCAAAACCCTGGTTGGCAATCACAGATGTCAGACTTTTCTTGTAGTCTGACTTAATGTCTTTCAAGACATTAAGGTTTTGAGGCTGACGTTTGGCAACTCAAACCTTCAGCTCCCTCCACATATTTTCTATGGGATTAAGGTCTGGAGACTGTCTAGGTCACTCCAGGACCTTCTTCTTGAGCCACTCCTTGCCTTAGGCGTGTGTTTTGGGTCATTGTCATGCTGGAATACTCATCCATGGCTCATTTTTAATACCCTGGCTGGCTGGCTGATGCTATATGGCCCTGTCCATCGTCCCTTTGATGCGGTGCAGTTGTCCGGTCTCCAAAGCATGATGTTTCCACCTCCATGTTTGATGGTGGGGATGGTGTTCTTGGGGTCATAGGCAGAATTTCCTCCTCCAAAAATGGCGAGTTGAGTTGTTGCCAAAGAGTTAAATTTTGGTCTCATCTGACCACAACACTTTCACCCAGTTCACCTCTGAATCATTCAGATGTTCACTGGCAAACTTCAGACGGGCCTGTACATGTGCTTTCTTGAGCGGAGGGACCTTGCGGGCACTGCAGGATTTCAGTTCTTCACGGCGTAGTGTGTTACCAATTGTTTTTCTTGGTGACTATGGTTCCAGCTGCCTTGAGATCATTGACAAGATCCTCCCGTGTAGTTCTGGGCTGATTCCTCACCGTTCTCATGATCACTGAAACTCTACGAGGTGAGATCTTGCATGGAGCCCCAGAACGAGGGAGATTGACAGCTATTTTGTGTTTCTTCCATTTGCGAATAATCACAACAACTGTTGTCTCCTCACCAAGCTGCTTGACGATGGTCTTGTAGCACATTCCAGCCTTGTGTAGAGAAATATTGATAAGAAATGTCTGATTGCTTATAAACTCTCTGATCTCCACTTTTTGCTTTACCAGTTCCATCTTTCTGTTTCTAGGTATATTCATCATTTTCACCTCCTGTGGATTCTCCTTGGTCATTGGATTTCATGGGATATTCACTTACAAATTTGGCCTTTATTTTGTCTTTTGATTGGTTCGTAATTTTCCCTTCTCTGGAAGTTTCATTTTTGAGGTTAAAACTAAAGTCAAGGATGTGTCTTAGCCAGTTGTTATTAATGTTTAAAATATACTGAACTTTTTTTGGCCCACAAATCAACTAATGGTTAAAAAAGAATTACAGACAGCTAATATTTCCTTTCAGATCTATGTTTATGAAAATGCTTCTTTGAAAACGCTTTCTTTTCTTTGTATGTCTGTGTTCTTTATTTTAGGAATTGAATAGTGCACTAAAAGCACATGAAGCAATTTATGCATTTAAAGCTTTTTCACACAGCTGTTAAGCCTTGCCGAAGCATTAAGCATTTGCTACAAGGTGAGTTAAGTACTGTAGCAAACAGCAGGCTGAGGTCAGATATGTGTTAATGTTTATTTATTTATTTATTTTTATTTATTTATTTTTTTTCCCAAGACTATTTGGACAGTTCTTATCTTAATAATGTATATTAATGCAATAGATTAAAATTGCAATACATTAGTGTCTAAAATAATCTCTACCTTTGCCCATCTGATAGGCTGCACCCATTTTTCTAATGTTTTATACAATGAAAAAAGACACCAGAAAGACTCAAACATAAAGTGACTCACTTAGCCAGCCAGCTGTTCTCAACAGCCCATTTTGAGGCACACTGTGAGTTAAAAGCCATGTTAAACTGTAGGTGGTCTTCTATGTGTGATAATTGCTTACAAGCTGTGAAGACATTCACCTTGTGTGCTGTATTTAGCAGTCTTTAAACACAGAAACACATCTCAAATGATTTATAGTAGCCTACAGTAAAGCATCAGTAATCAACAGCTTTCTGTGTGCCATGGGGTACCTCACTTAAATACAAGGAATTATAGATGAGTTTTATTTAAGATAACTGCTTGTATTTGTGTGGAAACTGTTGATTTCCATAGTCTCAGCAGGTGTTCAGCAGCCAGAATACAGTATGCTCCAATTTCTCTCTCTGTGCATGTGGAAGGGAGAGTGTTTAGCATTGACAAACAACTGGGGGCTTTAAAGTGGAGTCCTCAGTGGGGTGGTACATCACTAAAGCTAAAGTATTTAATTATGTATGTATTTTTTTCCCATCCAGTAGTGGCATTTAGTACAGAAAATCAGCTTCTGCAGTTAAAAATGACATGAGAGGAAGAATTATCCATTGTGTGCAGGATGGTAACATCAGTGTTAATGCAGTTGACCTGCCACAGAATAAGTTCAAAAATTCTCATTTTGTGTTCCTGAGAAGAAAAAGAAAAAGGGAAATCATACAGATTTGGGACAATATGAAAGTGGTAATTATATAATAGACGTAATAATAATGACAAAATTTTGGGTGAAAATAAGAATGTTAAATAAGGAGATTTTAATGATCCATGTTTTGAACACTTGTAGTCCCTCTCCATTTTTTAATTCTTCATCTTCCTTCCAGGCTTGTTTCAGAGGCGTTAGATGCATGATATGTGAGCATTGCGTTGAATATTTCAGTGGCTGTCTGCCTGGCCCGTGCTGACCTGCCTGACATGTGACGTTGTGCTCTCGCTGGAAATGCCCTGTCACCTCACATCAGCCAGCTGGCTGGAAGAAACGGCTGCCCCTCTCCTTTTTTCTCTCATCTTCTCCTTTCCCTCAAAATAAACCCAACATATTGATCAGGGAAGAAGCAGTGAAACTAATTATTGCTAGCACATAGATGGCAGAATTGGCACAGTTTCATGTAATTTTACAGTAAAATACTGTTAAAAGTACAGTTTTTGGAAGTGAAAAAGAATCATTTAAATGTTAAAGAACAATGTATAATTTTTAGCTAGAAAACATTCCCAGAATGAATTCCCTGTGTGACAGCTCACATTTGGTTTCTCACTGAAACAGTTTCTTCTTAGTGATTTTTTATTAGTTATGTACATTTATGTTTTATGTTACATCTTATGTTGTTAAATTAATCTTTATTACATTATTTTATTGTCACGTGAGTCACCATGATGATGTTTTGCACCTTCTATATGTTAGTATTTACCTCATCTTGTAGAAAAGCTATGTCTAATAGGTCATAATATGTGACCCTGGACCACAAATCCAGTCATGAGGGTAAATTTTTCAAAATTGAGATTTATACATCATCTGATATGAATAAATTCATTCATGGCCTGTTAGGATAGGACAACATTTGGCCGAGATACAACTATTTGAAAATCTCGAAATCTGAGGATACAAAAAAATAAAATAAAATAAATATATATAAATAAATAAATAAATAAATATTACTAATCAAAAAATAAGTTTTGATATTTATGGTAGGAAATTTGCAAAAATCTTGATGGAACATGATCTTTACTTAACATCCTAATGATTTTTGGCATAAAATAAAAAAAAATCTATAATTTTTACTCATACAGTGTATTGTTGGCTATTGCTACCTATAGTGTTACCTATGACCGATTTTGTGGTCCAGGCTCAAATTTGTTTTATCATATGTTTTTTTCTTTACTGCCAGTGTCAATGTATTTATATAATTATTTTTAAATCTATTTTTTAAGTTAAGTAATTTTTTTGGATATATTTCAAGCCATCATTGTAGTAGCGTAGGCTGCAACGGATCCAAATCTGACATAACCTTTTATCTCTTTCCTCCTGCTGCCACTATGAATTAATTGTGACCAGTTCTTTTAGGTCCTTCTTCAGTAACTTTAAAACCCACACACTGATATGTGTGTCTAGATATGATCTTTTACTAACGCCACTTTCTGCAAGATCTTATTAATAAGTAAATGAATCAGCAAATGGTACCATGTAATATGCATCCCTGCATTGCTTAATATTTCATTCATTTAATAACTCTGTTTAGAAAGTCTGTCTTATGTTTAGCAGAGGGCAAGTTAACTCTCACTCTTAGTAGTGTATTTTTACATTAAAAAACTGATTTTGAATAAACCAGACATAACATGAGCCATAAATACATGTTATAATAAAGTAATAACTTGTAATTACATATGTATTACACTGTATTGACACAATATTGACAAATCAAGTAATTTCAGCATATGAAACTGTCAGTTCATCCAACAAAGAAGATGCAGAGCAGACAATAGGTAAGGAATAGTGTGACTTTTTGTCTTAGTATTAGTTTTCTCTTGAAATACTTGGGTGGACTGGGAAATGCCATCCCTTCCCTGTCTGTCTGCTTGTCAGCT
>JAHKKF010517334.1:0-19500 GCA_019740295.1 Labeo calbasu | reverse complement strand
TATATAGGTAAAAATATTGGTCAATATATCTGAAATGCAGGTGTTTTGTTTTGTTTTTTTTTTTATAATAATTTTTATTTTATTATATTTTATTTGGAAAAATTGCAAGATGTAAACTCTGAATTTAGAGGGAAGGTATAAGAATTACAAGATGTAAACTCAAAATTGAGTTTATTTTGCAATTTTGTCTTACATTTCTGAGAAACGATAAAAAGATGCAATTATATTTTTATTTCATGGCAGAAACAAGCTTCTGTGTGTTTCTATATAAATATTAGATAAATGAGATATAAATATATATTGGTGTTGATTTTTAGAGTATTTGTCCTATTTGACCAGGTGCTGGATAAATACAACCCTCCGGACCACTTCCTCCCAGAGTCTTACACCTGCTTCTTCCTGCTCAAGCTGCCTCGCTACTCCTGTAAGCTAGTCTTGGAGGAGAAACTAAAATACGCCATTCACTTCTGCAAGTCCATTGACACAGATGACTACGCACGGATTGCTTTGAGCGGTGAGCCGGCCGCAGATGACAGCAGCGACGACTCTGACAATGAGGATGCGGACTCCTTTGCTTCCGACTCCACGCAGGATTACCTGACAGGCCACTGAACTCTTAACCCCTGGTTAAACTCCGTTTCACAAACATGCACACACATACAAACACACACACGGACATATAGTGTGCTAAGCTGTAGGAAATCTTGAAAATAAGCTGACAAAAAGAAGTTTAAATGAAAACTGAACCGAAGATGTCTGTTTTAACCTCACTTATTAATATGTGCATAGACACAAATACAACTAAATGAAGAGAAATAAGTGTATATCATTATGTGCAATTAGCTTTAAAGCACTATTAAACTGGTGAAAAGCAAGATAGAGATTTTTTTTTTTGTTTGTTTTTTAATCTTTGTTGTGAAGAGAACCAGGAAGACAGGAGAAACTGCACATCTTTTTGTTAAACATTGTGTTCACGTTTTATTACAGAGGACAGACCGCTTAGCCTAGCACTGTGGTAGACGACTCCTGACAGACTCCTGATCGATTTTGTGTTAAGTAGGTAGTATTATGAACTGTAGCTTTGTCTCTTTATTTCAAAACAGCAGTGTTTCTTTAAGAACCTTTTTAACTTTGAGCAGGATGTTTTGTTTTCTCATTTGGTCAGTGGAAGCCTGGTCAGGGGTTGTTTTTAGGTCGTCGGTCACTGTATTCTCCTCCTCCTCCTCCTATACGTGTCTGCACTGTTCTTCTAATGGAATGTATATAATTTGATTGTGCCATGTGTTCATGAGAGGTCTCATTCCCATGTTATAAATAAATGTTAATTTCTGTTAATAAATTTAAACCAAATTTTCTTTTGTAAGTTTTATTATTTTCTTTAAAAGATTTGAAACCTTTTTTCCTAAGTTTCTTTTGAATTTATATAATTGTATATTTTTGTCTCTTTATAGACTATATATTGCTTGTTTGAATTGGGGAAAAAATTGATACAGATTTATAACAAGAAAAAAAAAATACTAGCTGATAACAGTATAGCTGCCAATATATATTGGTCAAAGTATTGGTCTAAAATGCTAGCAGTAAAGTTGCAAATATATTGGTTAAAATATTAGTTGATGTATCTGAAACGCAATTTTTAAAATTATTTTATTCTATATATATATATATATATATATATATATATATATATATTTTTTTTTTTTTTATTATTGTTTGAATTGGGAAAAATTCAATACAGATTTATAAAAATACTAGCTGATAACGTATAGTTGCCAGTATATATCGGTCAAAATATTGGTCAATATATCTGAAATGCAGGGTTTTTTTAATAATAATTTTTATTTTATCTTATTTGGGAAAAATTCAGTACAGGTTTATAAAAAGAAAAAAAAATACTAAGTAAATATGTACTGAGTAAAAAAAAATAAGTATAGTTGCCAATATATTGGTCGATATATCTGAAATGTATTATTATTTTTTTTTAATAATTATATTTTATTTCATTTTATTTTATTATTTTTTTATCTATTTATTTTGCTTGAATTGGGAAAAATTCAATACAGATTTATAAAAAAAAAAATACTAGCTGATACTAGCAGTATAGTTTCCAATATATCGGTCAAAATATTGGTCGATATATCTGAAATGCATTTCTTTATAGAATTATTTTATTACATTTCATTTCATTAATTTTTTTAAAATTATTTAATTATGCATTTTATTTTTTGCAGACTGTATGTTCGCTTTTGGTGTTTTTATTCCCAAAGGCACTGTAAAAGTAGCAATAACAGCATATGCAGTGTAGTTTAATTAATGTAGTTAATTATGCCCGATATGTAATATGATAGCCAATATTATAAAAAAAAAAAATCCACATTTGCTCTCTGATAGGACAAAGTGCTAAAAGTTTATTCTAAAATTCAAATTTGTTGTTTAAATTTGAAAATGTAATCCCTGATATTACTTATGGTATCAATAATGGAAATAATGATTCTACCAATAATAATGAAATCGAATGCATTTTAAAAGTGCTATTTGAAATCCTTAACCATGTAGTCAGTTTGCCATTGTTTCAGGTTAACATGGTTTAGGTTCAGTCAACTTTGGCTTCAGTCTCGTGTGGGATTTCCAGCCCCTTTAAGACACATTCCTCTCAAACACTAACTTAAACGGTTTAATAAAATCCTCATAAATGACCTGCATGACTCACACTGGCTTATATGGTAGGGAGTCAGCACTTCCACCCCCTTACAGCTCTCACGTGCAGCCAGAGGATAGTCAAGTGATGTTTATCCGTGAACCGGCTGAGCCATCTAGCTCATTATATATTACTCTTGGTTCACAGGCTTTGTTGTTAATGGGCCACAGTAGTAAGCTCAGAAGTCAAAGGTCACATCGTAACCCGCCTCCTCTATCCTCTGCCTACGTCAAAGTGTGACGTAGGCCGTGGAGATAAAAGAGTATTAGGGGTGCATGACAGAGGAAAGAGGAGGGGTAAGTGTTTTATGATGGCTTAATTTGGCTTAGAAAGCAGGAGCATTCTTCACCGTCTTAATGCTTTTTTCTTTCTTTCATAAGCAGAAATCACAGAGCGCATTATGCTGGAATGGGTCAGGTGCTCTACTCATGTCGGGTTGGCTCCAGGCAGCCAGAAGAAATGAACCAGAGCTGTAAAACTGTACTACTTTAAGAATGCAGAAGCAATGTCTGACTTTACTGTACATTCATAAATTGTTCCAACAGCCCGAGAAAACCAAAACATTTGTTTTAAGTAAGTCAGGCTCAACTGGGTATCTGAGTTTTGGTTTCTGAAAAGATTTTTGAATCTTTAGAGGTTCGTGTAGCGCAAAAACCCTATTGCAACTGGAATGGTCACAGATCAGCGATCTCCACAGAAAATTTATTGTGTAGACCAAACCGTTAGTAGTAAAGACTTGAAACTTGGAGGGATGGTCGTACTCTCACCGCCAACACCGTGACTCAGGTTCGCGCCAATCAGCCTGACAGGGGCGCTACACCAATTAAAATTACATAATCACCCATAACTCCAAACGTCTGTTGCAGGCTCAAGTGACTGTCGTTGGAATCCTTGGCTCACACCAGTCAAAATGCATTTGATCGTGAGTTTGGTGAAATTTTCAGGTATTTCACATTTGTTGAGTTTTTGCCGGATTGGAACCAGACCAGTGCAGAAAAATTCTTTGGAGAGTGAATATCGATAATCAAAAAAAAAAAAAAAGAAAGTTGAACTTGAAAGTTGAACAAAACATTCGAAAGGGGCAGAGCCACTTTTAGTAAAATGCCTATAACTCCTGAACGGAAAGAGATATACCCACCAAACTCAGAACACTTATGTCAGAGCTCAATCTAAGGTCACAGGGAAAATCTGGGGAGTTTGGCCACTTGGTGGCGCTATAAGAGCGCAACCATTTATCTTATCAACATTAAAATTGGTGTGCACCGTCTTGGTCCAAAGTGTCACACATGTCTACAAGGATATTTGCGTATCTCAAAAAACATGAAGTTCGAGCATTTGTTACACAAGGTTAACAGGGGCCGATCGGAACGAAACTCGATGGACCTGTTCGACTTACGGCCCCAATGGTCTGTGAGAAATCTGAAATAAATCATCCACTGGGCGATATTGCACTTTTCAACGGCATAAACGATTATACATTTTTTTTTTTTTTTTTTTTTGTATCATTATTGTATCATTCTGGACAACTTTGCCTCTAGAACCACTGCTGTCAATCAAATTGTTTGTTAATTTATTGAAAAGATGTGTAAAACCTACTTTCGCGAACTAGTTTTTTTGCTCAATTTGGAAAAAAAAACACTGCAGTACAATTCTCTGGACTCTCTTGGCCAATAATTATCAAAAAATGTGGAAATTTACCCTTTGGGAAGCTATAACAAGGTCTTTTAGAAAAGGGACCTATCCAAATTTACCCAAAATCTTACAAAGCCTAATGGAAAACTCCACAAAACTAGGTAAACACGTGTGACAGGTGATTCTAAACAAGTATCCAAAGTTTTAAGGGGATCGGACCACAGCTGGCACTATAACAGTCATAAACATTAAAAAAAACATATTCCTATGGTAAATTACCTTGATTTGCCAAAAATGCTTTTTTAAATTATTGATTTAGGTGGTTACAAGCTTGTCTTTTTTCATATGTGCTTAAATGCCTTAAAGCGCTTGAACCCCCGTAATCACAGCTTGCAGCTATATTTTTGATAGAATTTGCTTTCTTACTATCAAGGTTACGAAAGTATAGCATGCCAAAGCGCATTAGCAGGGAACCTTTTAAAAAACTTTTTTGGAAACCATACTGCATATGCACTTACACTTTGCGTTGTAACTGATGCAGGCAACTTTTTTTTTTTTTTTTTTTGTTAAAGGGGTCATCGGATGCCCATTTTCCACAAGTTGATATGATTTTTTAGGGTCTTAATGAAAAGTCTATAATATACTTTGGTTAAAAATACTCAATGGCAGTGTAAAACAACACCCTTTTTACCTAGCCAAAATCAGCTCTGCAAAAATCATCTCATTCTGGTTGAGGCTGCTTTAAATGCAAATGAGCTCTGCTCACCCCGCCCCTCTCTTCTCTCTGTGGATTGAGGAACCCCTTTACTTTAGCTGCTAAACTTGTTAACTAGCGCTATTATTAGGAAAGGCAATGCAAAGATTCATTAAAAAAAACCTTATACTCACTTCTGCTGTAAGTAAAGCTGAATGATTCGCACGAACATAGACAGATATATGTAGATTGGGAGGTGCATTCCCTTCACAAACAAAGGTAATCCACTGCATCTTCAGCAGCTCAGATGTACGTTAATTATTACATCCAGCAACACAACACCTCAATCGCTCAATTCTTGTCTAACTTACATCCCTGCTCCGGCATCAAAACATGGAGGTTGGACTGTTACAACAGATCTGAGGTAAGATGCTCATGTCAATCAACTATCATGGGCGCGCCCTCTGTAGGTGTGATGCAACAACCACAGGCATCTGAACGGCTCCATTTGAAAAAGGGGATATTATTTTTACAAATTAAATAAAAACCACTCATGGATTTTTATCATTATAGGGTAGATTTGTACATACACTGCCAACACACATTAATGTTCAAACAGCATGTAAAAGTGAACTTAGTAAAAATAGTACTTTACAGGAATTCCTTTATCTTATTGCTGTTACTGTAACAGCCAACAACAGCACATCTTAATAGCACATTTTTAACCCCGTTTTAAAATGGATTTCTTTGGAGACCCGAACTCAAAAGCATCCAAACGGAAGTTTGAATCCATCATGGCGGCGCTCATTCGGTTACTCAGGAAAAAGGTGGACACGTACACGCACACTAGTGGACCACACTGTATATTTGGTTATGAAACACAGCTTTAATTAATCTTAAAATTGAGGTGTTCATGTACCCTTCTTGCGCTTCCTGTCGATTCAGTAAATTAAATGTTATGCAAGAAGAGCTGAATTCATTCGGTTGGGTTGCATAAGCTGACGCCACTGTATGAGGGCATGTGTGTGGTCAGTGTGGACTTTTTTTGCGATTAGGAGGTTTCAGACAGCCGGAATACTTTCATGGCGGGGTCTGTTGGATGTTTTATGCGATCTCAATAGCCACATACTGTATACAGCATACTTATCTTTACCTCTTTGTGTCCTTTCCTCGTTATTATCCGAAGACTCTGCTTGACCTTGCAAAGTCCAATTATGCACTTCAGTGGGTTTCACAGTCTCCTCCGTTTTAGATGTACGGCAGCATAAATGGGTTCCCACAGGATCACTGAGCTGATACTATATCACATCCAGGGTTTATTTCTTAAAGGAATGTGTAGGAAGTGCTTAGGAAATATAAATTGATCCAAACAGCTGTCTGATTGGAGGAGCTGTCTATCTTGATTATTCTAAAATCAGTTCCCTCTTATTAGTATCAGTGCCATCATCAGTGCATGTTAAAATGAGGAAGAACTTTCCTGATTGCCTAAATGACAAGCAGCACTTGAGGATGATCTCTGCATGTTTGTGTAAAACTTGATGAACTTGATTGCTTGTCTTTGCTTTGATTTTTAGATTTTATAATCCTAGATTTCCAGTGTGGTCTTAGATTTTTGGATTCTATTGTATTAATGTTCATTTAATGTTTCTGTGTGCATAATAGTCTGTCTTGTGTTTAAAGTCAGTGTTATACTGGTTATAACCCTCAGACATGAGTGTAGATGAGGGAAGACCTCAGACTGTGTGCACTGGGCCGAAGTCCAGAATCTACTAGAAGTCACATGAAAGTCTCTCTCACTCTTTCCTCTCCCCCAAAGCGATCAACGGCGTTTTTTCCAACCCTTGTGATAAACCATATCACCTCTACGATCACCGAGCTCTCTCCTGCTTTTCTTCTGGCTGCTTTATAACACTTCCACATGCATTTTATACTTAAATAAGATGCACAATGAAAAGTAAAAAAGTGTGTATTTTTAGGTGCAACACAGATTTGTGTGTTAAAAGTTGCACCCAGAATCAGCTTCTGTATAATTTAGGTATTTTCTGCTCTACCACTTCCTTAAAAATATAAATATAAATAAGATGTTGAATTTCATGGTTAATTTGCCACCTTTCCTCTGACTTCGACCCCTGCCAATGATCTGCTCGCTATGATGTCTCCTCATAGTGCTGACACTTTTTTTTTTTTTTTTTTTTTGACATTCTCAGATGTTTCTCATAAATTGGTGAGCGAATTGATGAAATACACTGAATTTATGGGACTAAAATATTCATGTTAAAAGCATTGGATAGAAAATTTTGATCTAGAGTTATCTGATGACAGATATTCACATACATATTGAAATCTGAATGATTACAGTCTTCACATTCTATAGTGTCATTAAAGATTTTCAAATCAACCCCCAGCAATTTCTTCTGGAATTTTAGAGAAGGTATGGGCCATTCTACAAATCTGGTGCAAACTGCTGTCCCACAACCAAAAAACCGTTAAAAATGTTATTCCGTAACATTTAATTTTTATATGTGTACCACTGTTCAGAACTGTACTAGCTAACCAATGCTGATTAGCATCTTTCAGCTAGGTTCAAAAGTATCTAAAATTGTCACTACCAAAACAGGTCCTCATTGTTTTGGTAGTGACAAAAGGGAACACATAATCCTCATTTTGGGTTAAATAAACAACATTTTAGTACAGTTATGACATTTTCTTTGTATTTTGCGTGTTTCAGTAGTGTTTTAGTATACAACTTAAAATTCTGTAATGTGATGTGGTCGCTACCAAAGCATTACTGTCATTACCGAAATATGGGATGTTTTTTCAAAAATAAAGTATACTGAATTATTAACTAAGATGTTATGATAGTTTTTGGTTTAATGTGTATTCAAAGTAATGAATCCTAATTTTGAAATCAGTATGAAAATTTTTGCCTTTTACAAAGCTAAAAATACATTAAAAAATACATAAATTACACTTGAAATATTGTTAAAAAAATGGTTATTGATTTATCACTGAATTACCTCTGAAATTTGTAATAAAATAGCAAAAAAATACATTTACAATGTAGATAGATGTAAGCAAAATCTCAATAGGTCAATATAACCCGTCTAATGAAATTATTAGTACTGTGTTTCGGTAGTGACAAATTTGGGGAGAGGACAAATATTCCAAAACTTTCTGAAAATGCAATATGAGAATTAATGGCACAGTTACTAGAAATGTGTACTTTTGATATTATACAATTTGCATACATACAAATTGTTTGGAAAAAGACATTTATTTAAGACGTTTCCAACGTTTTCTAACATTGGACCAGTTCTGGAGAATGGCCCATATATGAAAGAAACTCTCCAACTGACCCTTTGTGGGGAGTTTGATGGACAGGCAATCTGACTAATAATAACAGTATAAAGGTGTATCTGCCATTTTTGTCCAAACAAACCAGACAGGAGAATAGATTAACATCGGTAGAACAGAACTTGTAAAATTGTATTGATGTCTGTTAAAACGATACCTTCTGATGTTCATTCACGTTTATTTCAGGCTATAACTAAAGAGGAAGAGATGCTCGCTTCACATGCACACACCGACACATTAACAAGCCACAAAATGGTATTTATTATTTGAATTTCTTTTAAAAAATGACCAAATTTGAAAGCAAATTTGCTCCACTATGCATTTTTCACTACATGAGAACATGATGTGTTGTTGGACATAGCGACAGTAATGAAGGGCGGGGGGTGTCTTTGCGAAGGGGCTTTGTGTTTTTTGTTTTGTTTTGTTTGACTGCTCCTTCTAAAAGCCGGTCTTGGTCAGTAAGACTGATGCAAAGTAGGGCAGTTAGATTCCTTCAGCTCTTGTAAGTAGAAGAAGCTTTAAGCAATAACGTCATACATAGTAAGTTCCGAGTGAGTAATACTTGAGTGTGTGTGTGCAAGAAACAATGATTGTTCATTGTGTGTATTGTTTTGGTTTGAAATGGGGTGGGTGTCTTCAGGCATTGGGGAGAAAGTTGGGCATGTCTTGAACATTGCCGTTGTTAATGAGTGTCCACTTCCGCAAGGTATCTGTGGGTCTGGGAGTATAGGAAAAAGGGAGGGCTGATTATTCACTCTCTTCTGTCTGTGTGCAGTTTGCTGTGGGTCACTCCCTCCATCTCCTAGAAGTCGTCTACAACTTCCATTTAAGAGTGAGCATCTTCCTCCTCCTCCTGAGCTCATGAAAACCTGCAGTCTGTGTGCGGCACACGTGAGCCAGAGCCGTTTGCACCCACTGGATTTCTTTTTTGACTTTTTAATTTTTGTTTTAATGTTATAATATCATCGTCATCACCATTTCATCATCATCATCTCGCCCACTTCATCATTTCATCCTCTTAATTGGCAGGTAAGAAATTCAGTTTTGTAAAAAAAAAAAAAAGAAAAAAAAAAGGTAAAAGTTAAATTATACAGGATAGATGAAATATGGATTATTTCCCTAAATTTTTAATAAAATAAAAAACCTCCTCAAAACAATTAAAAAAGTGATTTTCTTGAATTTGCATAAATTTTCAATTACATTTGCATAAATATTAAAACAACTTTTGATGTAATTTCAGACCGTGTATATTCAACTATTACTATTTTTTTATATAAGTGTGTTTGCCTTTTATATAAACAAAATCCACAAAAAAAAAAAAAAAAATTCTGCACTTTTTACTTGATTTGAAATGATCCCATTTTCACATACAGTATTTATACTGAATACATTTTTCAATGGATTAATATTTCTTCCCACACTGGGAGAGAGGAGGGAGGGGGCAAGAGGAATGTACAGTAATGTCTGGAGAGTGTGTGAGAGCTTTGTGTGTGTTAAGGTTCTTTACGGATTAATATTGCTCTGATTCAGAGGTAAAGCTTCTAGCTTTTGCTCTGAACTACAGTTATTTAAAATACAATATGTAAGTAAATAAAGAAATAAAAGCTGCAAATCAGTTTTATTTCTAATGTTTTAATGAATAAACATTAAAATTAAATTGAATAACAGTTAAATGAGTAAATATTACACTACCAGTCAAAAGTATTTGAACAGTAAGATTTTTAATGTTTTTTAAAGAAAACCTGTATTTATTTGATCTAAAGTACAGCAAAAACAGTAAAATTTTGAAATATATTTACTATTTAAAATAACTTTTTTATTTGAATATATTTTAAAATGTAATTTATTCCTGTGATTTCAAAGCTGAATTTAAGCATCATTACTCCAGTCACATGATCCTTCAGAAATCAATCTAAAATATATCTGAAATAGAAACCTTTTGTAACATTATAAATGTCTTTACCATCACTTTTGATCAACTTAAAGCATCTTTGCTAAATGTAAGTATTCATTTCTATACCCCCCACCACACACACACACACCAAAAAAAATAAAAAAATAAAATAAAATAATAATTATACTGCCTCCAAGCTTTTGAATGGTGTAGTGTATAATGTTTCAAAAGTTTTTTATTTCAGATAAATGCTGATCTTTGGATATTTCTATTCATCAAAGAATCCTGAAAAAAATGTACTTAGCTGTTTTAAATATTGATAATAATAATTAAAAATGTTTCTTGAACAGCAAATCAGCATATTTGAATGATTTCTGAAGGATCATGTGACACTAAGTAATGTGAGTAATGATGCTGAAAATTTAGCTATGATCACAGGAATAAATTGCATTTTAAAATCTATTAAAATAGAAAAGAGTTATTTTAAATGGTAAAATGTTTAGAAAGTTTACTGTTTTTGCTGTACTTTGAATCAAATAAATGCAGGGTTGGTGAGCAGAAGAGGCCTCTTAAAAACATTACAAATTTCACTGTTCAAAAACTTTTGATTGTTAGGGTTTTATTTTTTTGACAACAAAAATTGAGTTAAAAATTGAGTTAATAAATAATTTAATGTTATTTTGAATGCTTCTCTCTCTCTCTCTCTCTCTCTCTCTCTCTCTAAGCTGCAAATATTTGCAGAATGACTCATTAGTAAAATACTAGTAAAACTGCCCGGCCCACCCTGAGACTCTTATAGTACAGCCCACTATCTATCTTAGAGCTGGAGTCTTGTCTGATCTGAATAAGGGTAGAAAGAGAAATATTCCATATGCACTGCATTTACAGTATAACACCCACTCTTGCTACGGCAGATTACATGTCCTGCAGACTGTGTTAACACACTGACAGTGAGCACTTTGTATTGACCACTGGCACAATAGAGCTTGTTTGATTCGGCAACAGTGAGGAACGGAAATCAAACAAGCACCGGTCACTGGTCACAGGTCACTGATATGGCCAAGCGTCTATTCAGGCAGACCTTGAGCTTTCAGCACAATGACTCTCCTCTGTGTCTAAATTGTAGCACAGTTTGAAAAAAGACTGACCTGTAGTCCTAATCCAATTATCCTGGACACTCTAGAAAGAGGTTTATCAGCCGCAAAATGAATGATTCCTGAAACTTTATTGTTTTAGCTTCTCATTAATTAGTCATTCCACTTATGGTGTTTTTTTGGTTTGTTTTTTTCCTTACTCCTGAGGCTGTTAAGGGCTACAAGCATTAGATGGTTGTCTCAAGGACATAATAGCTCTCTCTTTTATGTACAAGCAAATCAAAAGGAAGAATACAGGCAGAAATAGCCCTAAAATCTCATAGGCTGAAATGAATATCTTTTTCTTAAGAGGCTGTCTGCTCATAGAAACGGGTGGTTGAGTTTTTGGTTGTCCTGCCTTAATTTTTCTTACAGTTTCCACTAGGGGGAGCTGTTTAATAAAACCTCTTTAACAGAATGAGTGGTGCTTGCTAAAGTTATTACCATTACTCATTCTTAGGGTTAAGGATTTTAATATTGAATAGGCTCATAGAAAATTGAATTCATGGAATTAGTAAGCTGATTTTATTGTATTTAATTTTGTATGTTTGATGGCATCACATTTAACACTTTTAACTATTTTGACTTTAAAATGGCTTAAAATATCTATATAATAGTTCTATATAGTGTTGTATTAACATTGTAACCACTGATCCCTCTCTATTTCTGTATTTTAGATTTAGGGTAACAGTGTTATTTTAGTATTAATTATGTAGTATTATAGATTTTGAACTAGCTTAAATGTTATATTCTCAGTTTTCATTTTATTTTAAGTTTAGTAATTTCATGTGATTTTATCTTTTATTAGTTTCTGTTTGTTTTAATATTTATTTTGCCTTAATTTATTTTAATTCCAGTAGTTTTAGTACTTCTATGTAAACATACACTACCAGTCAAAAGTTTTTGAACAGTAAAATTTTGAATGTTTTCTGAAGAACTTTTTTCTATTTAAATGTATTTTAAACTGTAATTTATTCCTGTGACTTCAAAGCTGAATTTTCAGCATCATTACTCCAGTCACATGATCCTTCAGAAATCATTCTAATATTCTGATTTGATACTTTTAATAAAACATTTATTATTGTTATTATGTTGAAAACAGCTAAGTAGAATTTTTTTCAGGCTTCTTTAATGAATAAAAGGCTCAGAAGAACAGCATTTATCTGAAATAGAAATGTTTTGTAACATTATAAATGTCTGTGTCATCACGTCTGATCAATTTAAAGCATCCTTGCTAAATAAATGTCTTAAAAAATAAATAAATAAATAAAAAGAATGGTAAAGTGTATAATGGTACAAAAGCTTTTTATTTCAGATAAATGCGGACCTTTGGATCTTTCTATTCATCAAAGAATCCTGAAAAAAAATTACTCAGCTGTTTTAAATATTGATAATTATAATAAATGTTTATTGAACAGCTAATCAGCATATTAGAATGATTTCTGAAGGATCATGTGACTGGAAAACTGGAGTAATGATGTTGAAAATGTAGCTTTGATCACAGGAATAAATTACATTTTAAGATATATTCAAATAGGAAACAGTTATTTTAAGTAGTAAAAATAATTCAAAATTTGACTGTTTTTGCTGTACTTTAGATCAAATAAATGCAGGCTTGGTGAAACAGAAGAGACTTCTTTAAAAAACAAAAAAATCTTTTGACTGGTAGTGTATATGTCAATGTAACATTTCTAATTTTTGGAATGTTTTGCATCTAATATTTGATTTTATTTTTAATTTAATTTATTTTTAGTTTTATTGAAAAATAACAACATTAAAGTAGGGGTAGGGTCTAAAATATCTTTGCAATGGTAAACTATGCAAGTACATTTTATATATAAGGGATTCATAAGTATTTTTATGTTTCTAAAAGCTGTGCAAAAGTAAATAAATGCATGTGTTTTAGATTCAGTCATTACGGCCATGTCCAAACATTAGAAGATATACTTGTGAATATTACATATGAATCCTATTGAAATGGAGCTGGAACACCCCATTGGAACCCCTTAGAAACAACATAGCAATACTCTGGCAACCACTTGCAACACCCTAGATAACATGTTTCATTCAGGCAATGTGGAAAACACTTGCAACTGCAACTGTTTTGGTCATTAAAATGAGTAAAATGTTCATCTGCTCAAAAACACACAGCCTACTTACCCACACACACTTAAAATGGAAATCTCTGTTTTAGACTCACTCCACAGCTGTGAGTTCGTAGAGGTCTATGTGTGAAGATGTAGGTCTCTGTGTGAAGAAGGGTGTGTGGAAAAGTAATGCCAGGGTCAAAAGGGTGAAGTAAGTTCTTAATTAGGATGGTGCTGTGTCTGTGACTCTCAGACTGGAACCTTACAGTCTAGCTGTCAATCACAGATTGAGAGGTTAACTCTTTAAGGGCCGGAGACTTTGAAATAGCATAGGGGTTGTGGCTATATTATGTGACCATACACTTTTAAAAGGTTTACAGGAATGTTTGTAGCATTCATACTTTGCATTAATACTTATTCCGTATGTCTAGTGTCTTGGTAATTATAGTGAGTCTTGCTGGAAAAAATAAGAGTGTTTTTTTGACTGTATTTGCGATATGCATGTGAAGCACTAGAGGGGGCAGGTGTATCCGTATGGAATAAAATCATACGCAATGCAGTTTTGTATCTAATTTTTTTATTTATCCATCATTGTTCTGTATGTAGCCTATAGAAGTTATTTTGGTCTGGAAATGTAAGTCTCAAAATAACTCATCTGGTGCTAGTTACCATAAATATGAAACCTATCCTGCATTAAAAGATCATTTGACCTCAGTGTTCCCCTTCTCCTCTAGTTACAGTCCCGTGTGCCTGAGTGAAGATGTATCTGGAGAATAAGAGTAATATTGAGGTGGAGATGTCTCAAACCGGAGGCCAGGGTCACTCCAGCAGGGTGGGCCGCAGGAAGTCTGACACTGTGGCTGGGAACTTTGATGAGCTTCGGCTGCTGGAGGGATTCTCTGGAAAAAGAGAGACACAGAAATTGCTGCAGGCTGCAGCCGTGCCCGCAGGACACTGCATAATCTACACCGACGTCCATCAAGATGATAGGTAGGACGTTAGTAATTAGGGTTTTGACTATCAAATAGATAATCAAGAATCTTCTGTCAAAATTAAAATTAACATTTAAAATTCATCCATCATTACATACTCATTCTCATGTTGTTCCAAACTTGAGTTACTGGCTTTATTCTAGGGAACACAAAAGAAGTATTTTTAGGAATGTTTAAATTGTTTTTGTCCATACAATAAGAGTAAGTAGAGTCCAAAACAACATTGAATCTCACAGACTTTCATTATATGGACTAGACTAGACTAGACTAAAATAAAATAAAATAAAATAAGAAAGACATTTTTTAAATGATAACAGAAATGCACTTTTTTGAGGTGAGCTATCCTTTTAAGTATATTTTAATTGTAAACTTTATATTTGAAATATTAATTAATAATAATTAGTTATTAGTTATGAACTCATGATATCTAATATAATATATAAATATAATAGTTAACATATTTATAGCATCTTCATACTGGACTGAAAAAAGCACACCAGCATTCTTTATGTACCATTTTGTAGTAGTTAAAAAAATCATGCTATTTTTAGTGTTTTTTAAAGAAGTCTCTTATGCTCACCAGTGTTCCATTTATGTGACCAAAGATACAGAAATAAAAGTAATATGAAATATTATTGCAATCTTAAATAACCTGTATTTATAAACTGATCATTTTTCAGGATTCTTTGTTGAATAAAAAGTTAAAAAGAAGAGCATTTATTCAAAATAGAAATCTTTTCTAGTCTTTACTATCACTTTTCATCGATTTAACACATCCTTGCTGAATAAAAGTATTAATTTCTTTCAAACTTAGAAAGAAAGAAAAAATGTACTTACCCAAAAATTTTGAACGGTAGTGTATGTTGTTACAAAAGATTTCTATTTTAAATAAATGCTGTTCTTTTTAACGTTTTATTCATCAAAGAATCCTGAAAAAAAGTATCACAGGTTCCAAAAAAAAAAAAAAAAAAATTAAGCAGCACAACTATTTCCAACATTGATAATAAATCAGCATATTAGAATAATTTCTGAAGGATCATGTGACACTGAATACTGGAGTAATGATGCTGAAAATTTAGATTTGATCACAGTTATAAATTCTATTTTAAAGTATATTAAAATAGAAAACAGCTATTTTAAATTGCAATAATATTTCATAATATTACAGTTTTTCTGTATTTTTAATCAGCCTTGATGAGAAGAAAAGTCTTCTTTAAAAAAACATTAAAAAGCGTACTGATCCCAAACTTTTGAACGGCAGTGTACCTCCAGTGTTATTTTAATATCATTGAGATACTATTATAGTTTTTTATTAATATTTTGAATATTTTCCCCCATTTTCGTTTTCATTTCAGTTAAAATTTGTTTTTTTTTTTTTGTTTTTTGTCATTTTATAATTTTTATAAACATCAAGTTAAACTAAATTTAAATGAAAACTACTGGTTTAAATAGTAAAGAATTTTTTTTGTTTTAGCTTAGTTTTAGTTAATAAGCCTGGGTACATTGCCATCTTTCTCCAACCACTGTGACTTGAACACACCTGACGTCATAATTACGACTTCCCAAATTATGGGAATATGGGAATGAATATGAACTTTCTGCAGGACATAAACGCACGCTATGTCAATGATGATTTGGACAAACAGGTAGTCCCACCCCAAACACATTCGACCAGAAATGGAGCACAAGTAGAATAATGTTTTGATAGTGCCACAGTGTTAACACTCTTCTGGGACATCAATCTACAAATGACTTGCTCATATTTGTCTCTGCACAATAAACTGTGGTTGGAGAAAGCATTTGAACAAAGTAACACACATCACCTTGGAGATTTATTTCATTGTAACATTGTACTTCTACTATTTTGGCTGACATTCAACGAGACACATTTGGCAGATAAAGTCTCCAGAACCCTTAGTGAGAGCTTTTCTGTGTAAAACAGCTGCTAATCGACTCTAAAGAGGATTGGTGCTCACGTGTGGAGTCACATTACTATAGTAACATCATTGCAAATGACTGTGTGGGGAAAAAAATGTGTGTGAGATAGTACTGTAGAATATGACGATGTGGGTCTTAATCTCAAGCTTGTGGTTGTGACACTTTTTCGGATTAGACAGTACAGTTTTAGATCAGCCATCGCGTGATGAATTGTTAGTCATGCATGAGATCTGCTTCTGCTCTCATGACTGCTCTCTCCGGCAGGAATTCTTTAATGGTAGCCACTCTCAATGAAATCAGCTGATCACATCACATGCATTATTTTACAAAATATGTGTTTCAGTAGTTGTTTGTTTTCTCTGTCTTATAAATTACGTAATTTAATTATATAGAAAGTTTCAGTTGTTTGTCTTTCTGTCCTATGGGAAATATGGCACAGTTATTTATAAATATGGCATATATTATTGCACACATATTATTGTTTAAAAGTTTGGTGTCAATAATTTTTTTTTTTTTAATAGGCTTGAAAATCTCTTATGTATGGATATTGAATAATAAAAAAAAAAGGTTATTGCAACTTATCTCAGAATTCTGAGTTTTGCATGATACAAACTCACAATTCGTACTTTTTTTCCCAGAATTGTGAGATATAAACTCACAATTGTGAGTTATAAAGTCAGAATTCCGAGATATGAAGTCGCAATTTTGAGAAATAAAGTCAAAATTGCATGATATAAACTTGCAATTGCGAGTTATTTAGTCAGAATTGTGGGATATAAACTCGCAATTCTGAAAACATATCAGTCTTTTTTTTTCTCCTCAGAACTGGACTTTATAACTCGCAATTGCGAGTTTGTATCACACAATTCTTTGTTTCTCAAAATTACTTTATATCTCGGAATTCTGACTTCATAACTCGCAATTGTGAGTTTATATCATGCAATTTTGAGAAAAAAATAAGAATTGTGAGTTTGTATCATGCAATTCTGGTAAAAAAAAAAAAAAAAGTCAGAATTGTGAGATAAGTAGCAATAACCTTTTTTTTTGTTTGCATTTTTTATTCAGTGGCGAAAACGGGCTTCCATACATAAGAGATTTTCAAGCCTATCAAATTTTTTTTTTTTCTGACACCAAACTTTTAAACAATAATGTGTGTGCAATAATGCATGCCATATTTATAAATAACTGTGGCATATTTCCCATGGGACAGAAAGACAAACAACTACTGAAACATTTCATATAATTAAATTATAAAATTTCTGAGACATAATAGAATTTGTAACTCGCAATTGCGAGAAAAAGTCCGAATTACGAGGTACAAAGTCGCAATTGCGAGAAAAAAAGACTTTATTTCTCGCAAGTGAGTTTATATCCTGTAGTTCTGACTTTATATCTAGCAATTCTGACTTTATAACTCGCAATTGTGCATTTATGTGTCACAGTTCTGAGAAAAAAAGTCAGAACTGTTGGTTTCACAAAAAGTTGCAATTACTTTTTTTGTTTTTATTCAGTGGCAGAAACGGGCTTCCATACTTATGCTCACCAATACTGCTCTTATTTGTTCAAAAGTACTGTAAAAAATGTTCCATTAGACTTAAGAAGACCTAAGAAGATGGGTGTCCCGCTGGGTTATGTACCCCCCCCCCCTCTTTGGTTTCATTCTCATCTGGACCTCACACACTCGGATTCAGGCACAATAAGAGAAGGCTTTGCTTCATTTATAAATCCTGCATTNGTAAAAAATGTTCCATTAGACTTAAGAAGACCTAAGAAGATGGGTGTCCCGCTGGGTTATGTACCCCCCCCCCCCTCTTTGGTTTCATTCTCATCTGGACCTCACACACTCGGATTCAGGCACAATAAGAGAAGGCTTTGCTTCATTTATAAATCCTGCATTCGGTGAGCTAACATTTCAAATCTCCTCTCCATTGTGTAACTGCAGGCAGAGGGATTAAAGGCCTTGAAATATCTCGTCTAATCTCCCTTTTGCCCAAACTCAACGCCAGGATATATCCTGGAGGCCATGGCTATTATGTCTTGTCTGGAGCACACAGACACACTCACACACACCCCATCCCAGCTGTTTGCAGTGAGCTGAGGCGTCGGTTGGGGTGGGTGAGTTGTTTGAGTCCTCTGTAATGCTAAGCAGCTGAGGTTTGGGATTTGCCCAATGATGTGTTAGAATTGGACTAGGGTTGACTCTATAGTCTGTCCTGTGCTGAACAACATTGATCTATTCTGGCATTCTGCAAAAGGCTCTCCGTAACTCACAAACAAACTCAAAGCCAACTGAAGAGATAAGAGGGACTTTACCCATTTAAACTTGTCATTAATTATGACAAACAGAGAATTTTCACGATTATTAGATTGCTGAAGAGGCTCCAGTAATTAGCCCGCAGAGTTCTCGGGATTTCCATCTGTTCTATTCACACAGGCCGAAAAATATCAACACTGCTGGTGTCTCTGAGCAGTAGCTCAGAACCAATCCTTTCTCTTCCCCTTCTTCTTGAGACTTCTATTGATTTTTCTGTTGTTATTGAGTATATGAGATGTGAAATGTTTGCTTTATGACTACAGTAAATAAAGCTGTCCTTGTCTAAGAAAGAGGAGAAAGTGCGATTACCGAATGAAGGAATGCTCTAGTGGCCCAAATTATATTCAAATATATTAATGTCTTACTACAGTAGGCGTGTAGTGCCATATTAAAACATTTACATACCTTTTATGATGCTTGCAAAGCTATTAAAATAATTGTTTTTGATGCATGCCAGGGTTTCCCAAAGCGGGGTTCATAAGGAAGCTGCAGAGGGTTGAGAAATCATATAATATACATTAAGATCTGTCTATCTGTCTATCTATCGATTAGGCTGGGTTTTGACACAAGTTTTACTGATTTGATTAGATTTTCGATTTTGATTCAATTTGATCAATATCAATTATTTTGGATATACACTACCTGTCAAAAGTTTTTGAACAGTAAGATTTTTCTTGTTTTTAAAGAATTCTTTTCTGCTCGCCAAGCCTGCATTTATTTGATCCAAAATAGAGCAAAAGCAGTAATATTGTGAAATTAATTTT
>JAHKKF010517332.1:21172-34076 GCA_019740295.1 Labeo calbasu | reverse complement strand
AAAAAAAAAAAAAAAAAACATAATACGGGAGTGGGAGGGAATGGGAGTCATTCTTCCGGGATTGGGACGGGACGGGATTTTCTCCCAGTTTTTTCGTGAGATTGGGATGGGATGGGATTTTTTTTGTGGGAGTGGGACGGGAGAGATTTGAAAATCCACTCCCGTGTCACCCTCTATTTGGAAGTTCAAAATCGGAGGCACAATTGAAGTCCATTATATGAAGAAAAATGCTGAAATGTTTTCCTCAAAAACCATAATTTCTTTATAATTGAAGAAAGAAAGACATGAACATCTTGGATGACAAGGGGGTGAGTAAATTATTTGTAAATTGTTGTTCTGGAAGTGGACTTCTCCTTTAATTCATCCAAACTTTGACAAATTCCGTGACATTCCGCGTTACACAGTAAATTCCGTTTTTATGACTGGATTCCGCAATTCTGTCCGCGTTTTCCGCATCACGGAAATCATAGGGCCCTATCTATGGTACAGCATCTAGTTTAAGCTCTTTCAGTAGCTGTGGTCATCGTATAATTTTTTTTTCCAGAATTGTTTTGCAGTAAAAATAGCAACAGGTAGTGCCAGTAGCTCACCGAGTGCAACCATTTCACGTCATTGAAATAATGGCTCTCCCCATGGTCCAAAATATGTATAGAACAATGTGGATTTTTTACATAACGTAATTCTTTCATGGGTTTTCTACTACATATTTCAGTAAGGGACATCATTAAAGGTATATTACACCATGCAAGTCTTAATACCAGGGGTTCCCTTTAAGGTCATATAAACTGTAAATCTGGGTGGACATCTGTTAATGTTCACATTCATCTGAAATTTCATCAGTCAAGTTCGGAATAAGCCGTTTTTGCATCTTAGTTTCAATAGATGGAAGTTTGGAGGGGTTTTTAATAGTATAATAAACTTATTTCTAAAGATCAGGGAAAATTGGATTTGTCATAATACAACCCGTTTAAGATAAGGAAATGGTTCAAGAGGACCCTTATGAGGACAATTATATTTTGACAAAGCTGGAACGACTGTCTGACGACGCCAGATTAGACTTTTTGAAATACTGTTGTGGAGAACATTTTATAAAAAATCACAAGCTGTGCTGAAGGTTATTAATAATGAGACTCTTTGTCTTATTATTCTAAGAACATTAAACAACCTCTCCAATCTAACATGACATTTTTTGTGATTAATGAGCTGAAGTCCTGCTGTCTGACCACCCGTAACTTACAGAAGTATCTGTCCAACATAAAGACAGGCGGGAATGATTTGAGAGGTCTGGCTGCGGTAATGAGAGCCAGACTTTCCTGCTGCCGTGTTACTGATAGATTGCGATGGCAGACAGGGGATGTTTGGAGAGAATTACATCATTAGCTCAGATTAAAGAGCGGCTTATGTTAGCATCTGTTTCACCATGATAGCACCGTGATCTAAACATTTAATCACTGCCTAAATATTTTTTCAGCAATCATTTTACAATCTGAGACATTTTACTCATTAACGTCTCAGATGTTAAAATGAATGTTACTTGGAATAGAAAAGATGTGAAAAAGGGAGAGAACAAGAGAGAGAATGAGGGAAGACCGAAGGGGATAAAAAAAGAAAAGCGGTTAGAAAGGTCGTGTCCTCACTCGGCACAGCTGTGTCAAAAGACTTGATGAGAGATTTGACCGTGGCTCCTGCTTCTGAGGACGAGCTGCTTCCACTTCCATTACCATTTGTTAGGAAACCACCAGGTGCATTCTGGGACACGGTCATTCGGCACCAATGAGGACTGCTGTCTGAGTCAGAGAGACTAACATCTTCACTCCATGACCTATCAATCACAGAACACATATACAGATATAGAGAGGCCACAGGGGTGTGAGTGATTTACATGAGGCACTACATTTGTATGTGATGAATATTTCACATGCTTTACCGTAATAAATAAATAAATACAGACATTATGATATGATTTTTGTTTTTTTATAACTTTGTAAAAATACAAAAAATTAAAACAGAGAAAGTAGATTAATACCAATACATGTTTAATAATTAAAAAATATTAAATAATAATAAGAATCAATAGTATTTTCAAATCACACCAAAATGACATTCAGTACTAATTAGCTACATTTCACAAAATCCTGTTTGGTTCACTTAAAAAAAAAAGAGAGAGAGAGAAAATAAATTTGCATTATAAATATAAATAAAACAATTTGTGAAGAATTATTTTCATCACAATTAGGCACATTTCCTCCACAGAAATTCATATTATCATGATGTGTCTAGGCATGTGTAATTGGTATTATTCTCAAGTCTTATTAATTACAACAATTACTGTTATGTTTGTGTTCCATGAAAACGCTGCAATATGTTTTTATGAAAATGCAATATTTTATTAAAATAATGCAATGTGAAAGCCTATGGTGCCCCTAATGTCCCTCATTGTGGTGGAAGAAAAAGTGGGATTTGTGGAAAAAATTCAGGGTGGGAGGAAAACTTTTTTTTTTTACATTCCCTCGTAAAAAGTTTGCGTTCCCTCGTAAAGATATTTGTGTTCTCTCGCAGACAAACACTTCCTGTTTACTTTACAGCTTGTAAGTTAGTGGTTCATATACAGCTCTGTAAGTTCACGATGGAGTGAATCATAGAGTTTTATTTTGAACTTGGACTCAGGTATAAAGAAATGCAGTCAGTGCTTAGTGTTCCCTTCCCCATAGAAAAACATTATAAACTCTTTACGTGGCTTCATGGATTACCACGTTGCTTGCCTGTACATAGTATATTCTTTAAGTAAAATATAAAATTTGTTGTTGTTTTTTTCACTGTCTTCTTATATTAAGCCACGTTAAGTGCAGTTTTGTATGTTGAAGAAAACGCTTAACATGCAATTCAGCTCATATTCTGGGCTCATCTGCTTGCATGTACACAAACTGTGCCTTGAACTAAGCGCTGACTGTATTCTTTATACTTGAGTTCAAGTCCAAAATAAAACTCTAAAACACTACATTGTGAACGTACAGAGCTGTATGAACCACTGGAAGCTGTAAAGTTAACTGGAAGTGTTTGTCCATACTGGTTTTGCAAGAGTATGTAAATATCTTTGTAAGAGAATGCAAAAGTTTTGCGAGGGAACGCTAAGTTTCTTGAGGGAAAGCAAAAGTTTTGCAGAAGAACGCAAAAAATGTAAAACTATTTTTTCCACTCACCCCGAATTTGTCTTACTGACCCTAATTTTTTTTTTTCACCACCATGTCCCTTTAGGGGCTCCATAGAAGTCCATTTCTACCACTGAATAAAAAATAAAAAAGGTTATTGTGACTTTTTATCTCAGAATTGTGTGATACGAACTCCGAACTTTTTTTTTCTTACAATTGTGAGTTTATATCTTATAATTCTGACTTTTTTCACGCAATTCTGACTTTTCTCTCAGAATTGTGAGATATAAACTCGCAACTGACCCTTTGCAGAGTTTAACTGACCAATCACAACGTCAATTCTGCCATTTTTGTCCTACAAACAAACCAGACAGGACAGTAGATTAATGTCGGTGGACTTGAACTTGAAAAATGGTGTTTGATCTTTCTGCGGTTGAAACAAGATACGTTCTGATGTTCATTCATGTTTATTTCATGCTATAACTAGCAAAGAGAAAGAGATGATTGGTTAACATGCCGCTGTAACTGAGGCGCTACAGTGATTTACTGTTTATTTTTTGAATTCCTTTTAAAAAAAATGACAAAATTTGAAAGCTAAGACTTTGTTTCATACCAAAAGTAACCTGCTCTGTCTTGTCTGTCAGCGCATTGTCAGTTTTCCCTTTGCTCCGCGGCGTATTTTTTTCCATAGCTTGATGGACATAGCAACAGTAATGAAAGGGGGCGGGTGTTTCAGAGTTGATATCTCACATTTCTGACTTAATAACTCGCAAACTGTGTTATAAAGTCAGAACTGATTCAAAATGTAAACTTGCAATTCTAAAAAGAAAAGTCACAATTGTGAGAGAAACTCACAATTCTGAGAAGAAAGTCAGAATTATGAGTTTGTATCTCACAATTCTGCCTTTTCTCTCAGAATTGTGAATTTATTTCTCAGAATTGCGAGTATATGTTTTGCAATTGTATGCATGAAATGTAAACTCAGAACTGCAAGAAAAAAGTTAGAATTGGGCCAAAATTTGCAATTACCTTTTTTTAAATTTTTTATTCAGTGCAGGAAACAGGCTTCCATAATGCAGTGTGATGGAGTGTAACAAATTAAAAGCAGGACAAATTGTTAATCCAAATTGTAATGCGATGAATTTTGTGAAATGATGGTACTGTGAAATAGGGGTAAACGTGTTCAATTGCTAGAAAATCAATGCCACAATATAAACAATCTTAAAGGTTTTAAAAATAGGCTTCCATGTTCTTTAGAATTTTTTTTGATTTTAGGATATAACATAACCAGGCATGTCTTTTGACTGGTTTTGTGGAATTCAACAAGTATAATCAATCAAGGATGGATCAAAGATGGATTAATGAAATACTTTTTAATACAAGACCATAAATATAGCATTTCTCCTATTTAATCAATACTCAGTAGACAACACTGGTATATTTAGAGCGAATTGTCTACACATCACACAGTGTATGCAGTATATGCACATTTGAACACATTTAAGTAAAGTTTTACCACCCAAGGCAGAAATTTCCTCTTGTGCGAAAATGGTTCAATATGCATAAAATATGCATGATATAAAACTGCAAAATATTAGCAAGAACTCTTAAAACACAGTTCTAGTGATGCTTCTGTTTAGGATAAAGTCCCAAACTGTCTTTGTTGTGTTTCTTCACTGTAGATGGACTGTAGATGTATACAAACATGTGAAAGTGAAAAATGAGAAGCCCCAGGGGAAGCAGCCTCAAAACACACAGAGACTTAACATGCTGGAATGCTCTGATTTATTGACCTTAAAAATCCAGAATACATTGATGACAATTTTAAACATGTACATTTAAAACCCCATGTGTTAGAGATAAATAGTATTGTATCTCTCATGAGAACAAATGTCATTGCAGTCACATGAAAACAGTACGTAAGTTACATTTGCACATTCACCGAATCGTAACAGAAACCGCATCATTTAAAGGCAGAGGAGGTGTAAAACTACTGAACATGCAACCGGATTTTGGCACAGTCATGTCCTGAACTGTTAATACCAGCATGTAATATAATTTCTGATAAACTGCATCTAGATAAATATGTTCCTGTGAGACAAACAACCTGAGATTTGACAAAACGGCAGTCGAAGACCTGACTTCAAGCCTTTGAAAGGCTCGAAGATGATTTTGTATACTTCATACTTGAGAGTCGTCTCATTCGCATTCACAATATCACGTGATATTCACATTCAGTGAGAAACTTTCAAACTGAAATTGGCTATAGATGATTAAACAATGCAAATAAGGATGTGGAGTGGAGTAGAAAGCTTCATGCATGAGGAGCACAAACAATGCTTAGCTAAGTTGTTTACTTTGAACGTGAGGTAAAGCACGTTTCTCAAAAGCTCGACTGATTTCTTATCACTGCTTGTAGTGATGTAACAGAAACGACACAGGGACGATACAACCACCTTAACCCTACAGCCAATGCAATCCAATACAAGTAATCTTCATTGGTTAGTGCTTGAGTAAATCAAATGGAAAAAAGTCAGTGGGTTGTAAACCATCTTGGTTTAACTCTAAGAATCTATGTGATAAAACAAGCTTGATATGTTGGAGTGTTGATAGGAATTGTTTGTCTGCCATCTAGTGTTGGACTTGCACATGAAAATTCCAAATGTTTTCATATAACTCAAATAGACGTATCTGCTATGCCTTAAACACAGAAAATATGAAAGAAATGACCTGGAATAGAGGCAATAAAACCCTGGTTTACCTTGTCATGTGGCTGTTTTCGAAATACAAACCGTTAAGACAAAATCAAAAAGTGCTGGTAAACTATTAAAGGTCTGTAAATGTTGGCTTTATTCCTAAGGCAGCACGATACAAAGCTATTTTTGTACTTTAAAAAGACAGTGTCCAGTCAGGGGTATAATAAATTAATGTTACAGATACATCCTTACACAATTTGTTCACTTTTTTTTTTTTCCAACTAACCCCAACATTTCAGTTGGCCTTCTTAAAGGGACAGTTCACCTCAAAATTCTGTCATTAACTACTCATGCTCATTTCGTGCAAAACCCGTAAGATGTTCGTTCATCTTTGGATGGCAAATTAAGATATTTTTGATGAAATCCGAGAGCTTTCTGACCCTACGTAGACAGCAACGCAACTGACACGTTCAAGGTCCAAAAGGTAGTAAGGACATTGTTAAAATAGTCCATGTGACATCACTAATTTTTTGAAGCTCCGAGAATACTTTTTGTGAGCAAAGAAAGCAAAAACAACGACTTTACTCAACAATTTCTTCTCTTTCGTGTCAGCTGATGCACTTTCACGAGAGCACAACAACGCATGAAGACGAACAAAGGTCTCACGGGTTTAAAACATAATTTTTAGGTGAACTAACCCTTTAAAAACAAGTCTACACAAGCCTAAAGCAGGTCACATGATCAAACACAATTCAATTAGTGCAGGTGCTCTGAGCAGCTGTGGAAACAGCATATGTATTCCGGTTATGCGTTTTTTGTTTTTCCATCAACAATTCAGAATTTGTCTCCACGTTCTCTTCACGATTAATACTGACACACAGATAACTCTGTATTAGAATACTGTAAACCAGTCATCAGTTTTAACCCTAGACATCATCTATCGCCCCTCAACTGCAGTCTTGGAGGTCTCAAATGCAGATCCACTGGCAATTCTGAAAGAAACACAAAGAAAACAAAGGCATATTTAAGGTTCAGAAGGAAGATATGTATATATATATATATATATATATAAAACTTGCTAAATTAAGTGTATTAGGATGAAAGCCTCAGATTGACTCATTGAGATGATCAGCATCACCAGTAAATCGAGCGTCATTTATAAAACAAAATGTTATCATCATGGCAGCAAATGCTCATTCGTCATCATCAACCTTCATGCATCTTTCTGGAAATCTATAAAACATTTAATACTTTTCGTTAGCTGATTGTAAGCAGGTCTGATGACTGAAGGAAGAAAACCTTCAAACGTTTCCAGCAACCTGAGACGTTTGTTTCACAATCCATGTGCAAAAAACATAGCAAACAGCAGATGTCGCCACATCCAAAGTTTTCAAGGGCAAGAGAGTAAGGAAAAGGAGAACTGGCAAACAAAGCAGACCCAGCCCCATTTGAATAACATAAGCACAGCCAATCAAAAAGCAGTATTGTTCAAAGCAGTGGGCGGGTGGCTAAGGCAAGGAAAACAGGCAAGACGCAAGCTCTTGAACATCCTCAATGATTAAGTCACTCTGACCATCCATAAGCATTCATACTAGCATTCTGTATGAGTGCTGGGTTGCTGCTAGCAGTGCACTCACCTGGGTCAGAGGGAAATCCTTTAGAGAGCAATCTCAGGGAGCATCTGAGGGAGGGGGGAGATCGACGCACACTGGCTGTCCGTTTGAACGGAGGGGAAGAGTTTTTAAAGATCTAGCAACTCAAACGCACTACTTGTAAAAGCGCTGTGCTTTATGAACCCCGTCTCAAAATACTTAAACCGGTATTTAACGCATGCACTCTTATTGGACTCCTATAATGAAGTGCATAGGTCTATTGTCACATGAGAATGGGGAGAAAATGTTGCTAATGCTCTGCAAACTGGTGCAAAATATTCTGAGAAGCTAGCACACAAAACAGACATGAACACCAAAGCATTAACGCCAGCTCAACAACAAAGAGAAAACACCATTTAACACAGGTAAAGATGTTGCTGGGACATTCATTTTCCTCAGACGGTTTGTTTGGAGTATCAGATGTTGTTCTTGGTGGATGAAATGTATAAAATTGCACATAAAAAAAGATAATCTGTTTAAGCTCAGTTCATCTAAATGAGTGTTTATCAATTAAAAGATATGTCAGGTATATTTGTGTGGTGAAAATAAGGCAGTGGGAGTCAAAATGTTATATTCAGTGCCTATGACATCCCACATTTTGTTAAAAAAAATAAAAATGCTGTTTAATTCAGTACAGTGTTGTAATTGCTAACACTTGTTTTTGTTAACTAAAATGACCATAAGCTAAAAAACTGACAAAAATAAAATATATTTAAACTGAAATTAAAAATATTTGTGCTATATATATCTATTATTTTATATATTATACACGACACGTCAAAAGTTTTTGAACAGTACGATTTTTAATGTGTTTTTTTAAAGATTTTTAAAGTCTCTTCCGCTCACCAAGCCTGCATTTATTTGATTCAAAGTACAGCAAAAGCAATAAAATTTTGGAATATTTGTACTAATTACAATAACTGCTTTCTATTTGAATATATTTTAAAATGTAATTTATTCCTGTGATTTCAAAACTGAATTTTTAGCATCATTACTCCAGTCCTCAGTGTCACACGAACCTTCAGAAATCATTCTAATATTCTGATTTGCTGCTCAAAGAAACATTTATTTTTATGTTGAAAACAGCTGAGTAGAATGTTTTTCAGGTTTCTTTGATGAATAGAAAGTTCAGAAGTACCGCATTTATTGAAATTGGAAATCTTTGTAACATTTTAAATGTCTTTAACATCACTTTTGATCAATTTAAAGCATTCTTTCTAAATAAAAGCATTCATTTATATAATTTATTTCCCAAAAATTATACTGACTCCAAGCTTTTGAGTGGTATAGTGTAGAATGTTACATCAAAATGTACTCAACTGTAATAAATATTGATAATAATAAGAAAAACACAGTAAATCGGCATATTAGAATGATTTCTGAAGGATCGTGTGACACTGAAGACTGGAGTAATGATGCTGAAACTTTAGCTTTGATCACAGGAATAAATTACATTTTAAAATATATTCAAACAAAAGAGTTATTTTAAATAGTAAAAATATTTCAAAATTGTACTGTTTTTGCTGTACTTTAATTAAATAAATGTTTTCTTTAAAAACATTAAAAATTTTACTGTTCAAAAAACTGTAATTCCATTTCTAGTAAGAGATAATCAAGCAAATGTTTGATGATTACAATTCTTTTTGTAATGCTTTTCCTCCCTCGGGAGTTAAAAGAAATATTTACAGACCGAGCAGCAAAGCAGCTGCTTTGGTTTTGACCACAGTATGTGAGTTTTTTGAGGCCATATCACAGTTTGAAACTACTATAAACAACAAAAAAAGGGTAAACAGATGCAAGATAGTGTGTAAAAGCAGAGGAGTGAGGGTAATTTTGCACGACTAGTGATTTGAGTGTTCACTGGTACAGTTTGCTGCAACCTTTAAAATGTCAGACATGAATTTCAAATATTTAAAATGTCAAATTCCCATTTTTTTAATCTGATCAGGAGACCGTGAGGTAGTTTAGCTTTGGGATGTAGCGAACTATACCAGTGAGCCCAGTCAGCGGCTATCAGAGATTGATATTTGAATAGAGGTGAGGGTTGTTAGAGTTGAGAGCCCAGATGGATAGCGGAGGGGAGGGCGGTATTGAATTCATGGGTGATTGAGTACCTGGCGCCCTGTATCTGCTCCAACTCTGAAGTCAGTCTTGCGCTCTGCTCCTGCTCCTCCTGCAGTTGTCTGCGCAGCATGCGCAGCTCCTGCTGAGCTTCAACCTTTATGTCATTGGCGACCACTACTGCAGTCTGGAGGTCGGCCTGGAAACGGCGCCATTCCTCGGTCTCATCCTGAAAGTCCACACACACACACACGCACGCATTTTAAGTCATGTGGAGCGGAAGTGTTTTGGCCTTCTTGTGAGCTCATGGGGCTGGTCATGGAAATGTCATTTTCAATCTCGGAGACTGATGGGCACTGACATGGTAGACTGCAATCCAGCTTGGATTTGCAGCTCAAAGTGTGCTCTAATGCAGACCCTTCTGGTCTCGTACACATAGCACTGCTCAGCACAGATGGAAGATATTCCTCCTGTATTATACAAACTGACATCCACTGTCAAACATGCATGGTTATGCTGTAGTTCATTACAAAATGAAGAAAGTACAAGGACAACAGATAAACAATTCCACCTTCATCTGTTTATTCATGGCCTTAATCTGCTTCTCCAGATCAGCTTTGTTTTCTTCCAGCCTTTTGATTTGATCTGAAAAATAAGGACAAAATTATAATTTACAAACATTATATATACACAAAAGTGTGGTGTCAGTAAGATTTGTTTTAAAGAAAGATTAAAATAAATAAAGAAAGCAGTTACTTTAAAATGTAATCATTTTTCACAACATTAATGATTAAAGACGTCTTTTAAAAACATGAAAAAATCTAAACGACTCAAACTTGTACTCGCACTGTAGTTTATTACATAAAGTACACTGCCGCTCAAAAGTTTAGGATCAGTATGACTTATTTTTGTAAACGTCTCATAGAATATATGCTCATCGAGGCTGCATTTATTTGATCAAAAATACAGAAAAAGACAGTAATATTGCAAAATGTTAATACAATATAAATTTATTGTTTCTATTTCAATATACTTTAAAATATATTCTATTCCTGTGATGCAAAGCTGAATTTTTATCAGCCATTACTCCGGTCTTGAGTGTCACATGATCCTTCAGAAATCATTCTTATGTGCTGATTTATTATTAAAATTATCCATTTTGGCAACAGTTGTGCTGCCAAATATTTTTTTGGAACCTTTGACAGTTTTTTCAGGATTTGATAAGAAAAAGTTCAGCATTTATTCAAAACATAAATATTTTCTAACAGTATAAGTCTTTGCTATTGCTTTTTATCAATTTAACACATCCTTGCTGAATAAAGTATTAATTTATTAAAAATAAAAGAAAGAATAAAAATTTACTGACCCCAAACTTTTGAACGATAGTGTATATTGTTACAAAAGATTTCTATTTTAAATAAATGTGGTTATTTTTAACTTTTATTCATCAAAGAATCCTGAAGAAAGTAACACAGGTTCCAATAAATATTAAGCAGCACAACTGTTTATAATAAATCAGCATTTTAGAATGATTTCTGAAGGATCATGTGATACTAAACAGGGCTCTACAGTGCAACCATTTCAGTCGCATTTGCGACTTAAAACTACTGCGTGCGACTATGAAAAAAAATTATTTAGGAGCATCAGTGCGACTGACCCGATCAGCATATTTGTGTTTGTGCTGAGGGGAGCTTCAAAGGTTTCTACGTGTTTTTGCAACGTTGAGTAATGTATCACAGACATATCTCATAAATCCTTTCATAAACAAAGTGTAGAGAGAGTGGAAATAAGAGTTTAACTCTGCAGTGTAGAGAGCTTCGTTGATTATAATAGAACTTTGTGAGATCTCGATGAACTAAGATGAGTGACAGCTTTTAATGATTTTAAAGGAGTTTGTAAATGAGATATTGATTTAATACAACAGTTAAATAAACAAGAAGTTAATATTAAGTGACTTACATTGTCTGACTATAAACAATTGCTTGATTTTGCTCTATTTTGTTGTCAAAAATAGTTTGAAACAAATCAGAACTGAACCGCTGCACATCTCCATTCAAACACAGCAGTGTTTCGTTTATGAATAAACGTGCATTTTTAAACGAATCTAGTGAGTCAATGATTCAATTGCCCATTCATAAAGACTCATCCGTTCGAACGAATCAAATGAATGAATGATTCAGTAATTAAATCAATGACTTGCTGCCACCTACTGGCAGTTTTAGTTTAATATTTTAAAGTATCTTTTCAGTTATTTAAACCATTTAATATTTCTATATGTTATATTTAAAACATTAATCTCAACATTAATTTATGAATTTAACTGCACACATGCCACCTCTGAAGTACAAATGAATTTTGATAATACTGATTTCATTTGATTGGTAACTTGTTCTTATTCTGTTGTTTTACTTAGAAATTTAAAAAAGCTTATAAAATATAATTTGTACAAAATTTGACATAAAAGATGACACTTTTAATAAAGTTAGAAAACTGCCATTACAAAGGTAAAAACAAAAAAAAATGTAAAATTCCCCTGTAAATCACTCTAAGGAGTCAAATATCACTATATGTAATGGGAAGGCCAATTTTTGATCAGATTTTTTGATTATTGATTAGAAGGTGCTCCTGAAATTTTGACTGTGCTCTTAAATTTTTTAAGAGCCCTGCCAAATACTGGAATAATGCTCACAGGAATAAATTCGATTTTAATGTATATTAAAATAGAAAACGTTATTTTACATCGTAATAATATTTCACAATATTACATTTTTCTGTATTCAAATAAACGCAGCCTTGATAAGCAATCTTATTTAAAGAAACTAAAATCTCACTGATCCTAAACTTTTAAACAGTGTAAATGTGTATAAATACATGAAAATTAAGCCTACAATGATTTTTAAAGACATTTAACCCCCCTAAAAATCCACATGATATATCCGAACATTTTATTTTTTGTTTTTCTTTTTAATACATTTTTGACCCGGGCAAGTTCTTGAAACTTCGGACTAAAAGCCATAAAGAGTCTCGGAATATAAATACTGTTTAGTTTATATAAATAAAGGTCATAACAAGAAACTGTTTGAATTTATTTAGTTCACTGCAGCTGGACAGGCGCAGGCTGAGCTGCAATAAAACTATAATCTGCACCATGAAATTTCCTCCCCCCTGCTTAGACAGCAAAAGAGAGCAACGCAGACAAGCTCACAGTGCATATGAATCCTGCATGATGCAGTTTGGCAAAGATTTAAGCTGGAGAGATCTAAGTATTAAACAGCTCAGTATCTCAATCCATCCAGGCTGCCAGAACCAATCAATGTGTTTCACTAATCACGGCAGACTCCAGCCA
>JAHKKF010517331.1:0-19817 GCA_019740295.1 Labeo calbasu | reverse complement strand
CCAGAAGGCAGTTCAAAGAAGTGAATCTAATCAATAGTAGGGTTATGCAGGCAGAAGTTCACTTTGAAAATGAACCAAGTGGCATCAGTGAGTTTCAGTTTAGATTTAGTTAGAAAAACTGTACAAACGAAAGGGCAATCAATATTATTGCAGTTATGTTCAAAAGTTTGCAGTATCTGCAAATGCCAATTGTTTTAGCAAAATAAAAGGGTTCAAACAAAATGCATGTTTTTTTTTTGTTTTTTTTAGTACTGACCTGAATTGACACATGAAAGCTGTTGCAGAAAAAAATAGTTGAATTTATAAAAATTACCCCAAAAGTTTACATACGTTTAATTCTTAATGCTGTGTTGTCCCTTGTTTGTCCTGAACAGTTAAACTGGCCACTGTTTTTCTGAAAAATCCTTCACGTCCATGAAAGTCTTTGTTTTTTCAGCATCTTTTGCTTATTTGAACTTTTTCCAACAATGACTGTATGATTTTGAGATCCATCTTTTTCACACCGAGGACAATAGGATGCAACTGTTACAGAAGATTCAAACACTCACTGATGCTCCAGAAGGAAAACGACGCATTAAAATCCTGGAGGTGAACACTTTTTGAATTTGAAGGTCAGGGTGAATTTAACTTATCTTGTCTTCTGGGATACATGTAAGTATCTTCTGTAGCTTCTAAAGAGCAGTACTAAATGAAAAAAAGGATATTTAGGCAAAAAAATGTACACATCATTCTGTTCAAAAGTTTTCACCCCCGGCTCTTAATTCATCGTTTTTCCTTCTGAAGCATCAGTGAGTGTTTGAACCTTCTGTAATAGTTGCATACGAGTCCCTCAGTTGTCCTCAGGGTGAAAAGATGGATCTCAAAATCATACAGTCATTGTTGGAAAGGATTCAAATTCACAAAAGGTGCTGTAAAACCAAGTAATTTGAAGGATTTTGAAGGAAAAATCATCCAGGTAACTTTTGAACAGGGTCGTTTTCAAAAATTCCACTATTATTTTCTCTTGTGGACTACATGTAAACATCTTTTATGTAAAATATCTTATTCATTATTAACATGCATTTTGTATGATCCCTCTTATTTTGGTAAATAATTAACGTTTTGTAAAGTGTATGTAAACTTTTGACACCACCATATTTTCTAAGAAGCATAGACATTATTCAATCCAAAAAACAAACATGTTACCAAAAAATGCACTCTTGCAGCCAGGTGAAATCAGTATGCACAGATATTTCTCCCAAATAATTCTAAATGCAGTTAAATGGAAAACGATGAGTGGTGTAGCAAGAATTGATGCTGACCTTCTTTACGCTTTATTTTGCTAATGCAACAGGCTCTTGTTTGAAGGACATATTTTATGAATCAAACTAAGTGGTAGAAATGAAAATGATTAATAATTCCATATTCAGATGTTGTTATTTGAGTTTATTGTTCACAGTTTAGTTTTAAGCTACGTCATGTTTCTAACTTGCGTGAGATGCCGTAATAACGGACGAATTGGAAAACATGAGTTTCCTATGTGCACTTAAATATGTATTATGTCAATGTGAGTGTCATCGTTTGTACAACACACCTGCGTCGTAAGATGTGACATTAGATCAAGAGAGCATTTCGGTGTGATCTCTTCACTCGGCATGTTGTTTTATTGTTTCTCTGTTCGTCGGCCATACAAAGGATTACAGCTGTAGGAATCCCCAAATTTATACATAGACGATAAACATCATGCTAACAAAGTATTAAATTTGTACAAAAATACTTTACAGCTCATAATACCTGTCCATTAGAAATAAAAATACAATATTTCAGGGACATAACTGTGACATTGAATCATAAATTCATCGTATACTGAAAATGGACACCCACTATTTTAACTGGCAGTGCTTGACTTCACTAAACGTTTTCACAAATGCAACATAAAAATGACTCGTTTTACTTGACCAGAGTATATTTGCCATAACGCTGAAGTGTTCTAACAAACACAGGTCAAGAAAAGCGTAATGAAAGTGACTAACTTTTGAATCAGGGCTCGAGGACCGTAATTCAACACGTAGCGAATTGAGAAACATCTCAGTGCATGAGTTTGGGGAATGAACCCGTACCTGAAGGTTTATCTGAAAGAAAACAACAAAAGACACCTTTTCATCATCGTCAAACGTTCTCCATCAAGTGGGTTGATGAGGTTTTTGTTCGCTTCAGTAGTTGGACCACAATGTGCCGTTTGAAAATAGTGAGTAGACAGGATCTTTGAGCACTGACAACGAGGGTGACGTCACTCAATCAAAAGCACAGTTTCACACAGGTGGGTGAGGGTCTTCATTGCCATTAGCAGCTCACCTATGGCATTTTTTTTCTTTACTAACATTATTTTTTTCTAAGCGGAGCTACAAATGTGATGTTTAGTGGTCTACCACGTACGGTAGGACGAATCCATTCTCTCATGATTTGACACTTATTTTTTTCTCTTTACAAACGGACCCTTTGGGCTGGAAAAACAATGTCAGATGAGACATAGAAAACCATAACAGTACCATATACAATGATTTATAACTATTTAAACAATGTGGGGAGGAATACAAAAGTCTTTTTAGAATTTTTTCATTTTTTTTCTCATGGACATCAACCCCATGCTTGTGTTTTTGTCATAAGTGGATACTGCAAATTTAAGCAAATGAGATGAATTTGTTCGTCGTAATATTCTCATTTATCACAGACAGAGGAGTAAACAGTATGCGAGTACCTACTTGAACGCCTGTCGTTTTCATTTAGGAGATTGATGTCGGAATAAATAAGCTGTTCTATCCTTTGGGCCAATGATGGATTTCCTCAAAATGTGGGGCGAGAGTCTGGAGACCACAGACCTACGGCGGTTACCTAACAAAGTACAAAGAGTTTCCGAACCGAATGACCTTCTCCGTGCCATCAATCTGCTCACGGTCGATAGCGACCTCATGCTAACCAGCCATCGCTCAAAATCGCACGCATCCCTTATAAATCATCCGCCTCTATTCATAAAAATAGACATCTGTCCAATTTCAAGATAAGGTGTCTTTGTGCCACCCTCTCCTTACGAGCGACATCGGATTTCATATTTGCGGTGATACAGCAGACACAGAACCGAAACATGGTGTTTTTTGTGTAGCCAAGCTCTTTTTTTTGGACAGAAGTACTACAAAATAGTTCATTAAAAGGTCTCATGCATTAGGTTATAACCCACATTCAGTCACAATTGAAAAATGGCTACCGAATTCATTGTGCTGATTATTTTTTTCCCCCCTTGCGCAGCTGTATCCTCTCTCTCGTCGAACGAGAAAAGGAATCAACTCTGACCTTGGCATCAGATAGAAGGAAATACACGGACATACACTATACACACACTTGTGTTTCAGTATCACAAAATAGGAGGATCGACGGTTGCGTTTCGAACGTGGGACTTTGACAGACTTCGTGGAGGCTTGCGAAATAAAGTCTCGGGACACGCGCGCACTCATTCGGACTCACACAAACACGGACGATCACAGAGTGGCCAGTCCGATATCGTTAGTAGTTGCTTCTTTTTTATTTGAGTCCTCCTTAAAACTATTCTTGTCTATTGGCAATAAAAATTAGGGATGGCACTGTTTCAGGTTTTTTGTTTTCCACATTTTGGTTTTCCAAGAGGTCAGTGTGGTCTTCGCCGCCATTTTCACAGGGTAAAAACACACCCAGCTTGTCAGGACCTCTTCGTCGTGGTGGTTCATGCTCTGACTTGGGAAAGGGACTGGGTGTGTGCTATAGGACAACAAGCCCCTCTCGTTTTTTTCTCCACTAGAGGGAGCCGTTTTAGGGAGGGGAGGGTTCGCTTTAGCACCATGAGGAGGAGAGCTCCATTGCAGGCACCTGGGAGGAGTTCTGCTATAAAGTCTTGTTGGGGTCTCTGTCCTCTAGTCCCGCTAGCGTCGAGTTGTGCTGGCCCTGCTCCAGCCCTGCGGCGGGCTGCTCGAGAGGGTCCCCGGGGTCAGTCCAGTTCGCTGCCTCGTCATTGGACAACGGGTTCAGTTCTGAGGGCTGCGAGGAAACCGGGTTTCGGCTTATGACTAGATCCAGTTTGTTCCCGGACTCCGCTATGAGAGGAACCACTAAGCAGCAGTCAAAGTCTCTAGTCCGGACGTGGTTTATCTGTGGCACAAAGCAAGCAAAAATTCATATCATTTCGAATCGAGAAATGATTCTGCATCGATTCTGAGATTTTCCGAATGCATCGCGATTCTCTCTCAAAATGATTCTTAGCATAGTTTTTAACAGCAGATGGCACTGCATGCTGTAGAAACGGTCGCTTGCTTGCAATTGACCCTTCGCAAAAACCCGTACTCCTTAGTTGCTATGTCTGACAAACAGTGCCGCTCTCACACTACACATCATATTCTCATGCAGCAAACAACACATCGCAGAGCAAAGAGGAAACTGATAACACGCCGACAGACAAGACAGAGCATGTTACTTCTGGTATGAAACAAGGTTTTAGCTTTAAAATGTTGTCATTTTTTAAGAAATTCAAACAATAAATACCATTTTGTGGCTCTTTAATGTCATGACAGATCACTGTATTGCCTTATTAGATCAAGATTAGATTAGATCGTCTTTTCTTTAAAGCATCAGACCTTATTTCATTTCAACCGCGGAAAGACGTGAATACACACAATGTTTAAAATTTAAGTCCACCGAATTTAATCTACTCTCCTGTCTGATTTGTTTGTCGGACAGAATGGCAGATTCGGCATTATGATTGGCCAGATTGCCTGTCAATCGAGCTGTTTGCGAAGGGTCAATTCCACACACACGAATCTAAAATAATCATTCATATAGTTTGAAAAGGTTGAAGCGAATTACAAGGGTATTCACAGTGGGCTGTGTTTATGTTAATCTTGCTTCATAAAAGCATTCTGAGGTGCAATTACATGAATTACTACATGAGTATTTCAGTGCATGGTTAAAAAGCTAGAGTAGAGAATAATCTGCTGTTAAAAACAGCTCAGTATTGATTTGAGAAAATCGTGATGCATTCGGAAAATCTCTGAATCAATCCATGAACTGCGATGCATCGATTTATCGTTGCAAGCCTAAAACACTTTTTCTGTGCTTAGGGCCCTGTGATTTTCACAATGCGGAAAGCACAGACAGAATTGCGAAATCCAGTCATGAAAATGCAATTTAGGCTGCGTGTCCACCAAAGCGTTTTTTTGCCAGCTGAAAACGCCCATACTGGGAAAAACTGGGAGATAAGCACTCAGCGCGAAAAAAAACACTCAGCACGCTCCTGGTGTTTTAAAAAACATGGCGCTCCCATTGAAAACAACTGAAAAAATACGCCAGCCTTGGGAAAAAGGCTTTGGTGGACACGTGGCCTTACTGTATAATGCTGAATGCTACAGAATTTAGCACAGAACAATGTGAAATGTAACAGTTTGGCAAAATTTGGATGAACAACTTAGAAGTAGGGCTGTACGCATAAACAAACAGCAGTATGAACTGTTTGTGAGTATTAGTGAATATTAAAAATATTTAAAAATACAAAAAATAAAAATAAAAATATGAATATTAAACAGTTTACTATATGAAGTCTGCATTTGATTACTTTTTAAAAGATGAATTAAACAGTTGTAATTAAGTGTAAACGTAATTAAGCGTCATTTTTTAAAGTTATATTTGATTATTAAATTATAAATTTGGTATTAAATCATAAAACACTAAATCTAGAAATATTAAAATGAAAAAACAGAATAAAAAATAAATAAATAAATAATAAATAATAATAATAATAAAAAAAAAAAAAATCAAACATTTCATAGGGCAACTATTATTGTTAAAATATTAACAATAATATAATTAGTATAATTAATAATGTTAATATATCTACACTTAAATACAACCCAGCGCTGGGTAAAATATGGACAAACCCAAAGCTTGGGTTGTTTTGACCCAGCAATTGGGTTACTACCCAGAAGGCTGGGTTAAACATTTAACCCGCTGGGTCAAAACAACCCAATTGCTGAGTTTGTCCATATTGTACCCAGCGCTGGATTGTTTTTAACCCAGCCTTTTTTAGAGTGTAATAAAAAATGGAAATAAAATGTAATAAAACCATTAAAAGAGAATCCAGAAAAAATTAAGGGGAATTTGGGCCCTATGTACTTCTTGTCCCATAATGCCAAGGGATTGCATCACAGTGACTTACCTGTAGCAGTCTGTCGTATGGCTTCAGGCCTCCGATTTCAGCAGGGCCACCTGGACGGATATTGTTTACATAAACTCCCTTCTCCAAGACTCCGTCAGACACGCTAAACCCGAAATCCTCTAGGTCCGAGTCCTTCAAAAGACTCACCTATGAAGGTGGGAGGAGTTATACGCATTCAAGGCATAGTTCACCCAAAACTGAAAAAACTAATTAATTTACTCATCCTCATGTCGTTCCAAACCGGCAAGACCATTTATCTTCACAACAAAAAAGATATTTTTGATGACGAAAGAGAAGAAATTGTTAAATCAAGATGTTATTTTTGTTTTCTTTGCGCACAAAAAGTATTCTTGTAGCTTCATAATATCACGGCACTTGAACGTGTCAGTTATGTTGCGGTCTATGCACGGTCAGAAATCTCTTGTATTTCATCAAAAATATCTTAATTTGTGTTCCGAAGATAAACGAAGGTCTTACGTGTTTGGAACGACATGAGGGTGAGTAATTAATGACAGAATTTTCATTTCTTGGTGAGTTATCCCTTTAAAACCTAACCACTGAATTGATCTAGAAATGACCCAAAAACTGTATTCCCACCTTATGAAGCTCAACCGGGGTGGGTGACATGATGTCTTTGATCTCCTGCTTCATCCTCCTCATGGCGAAAGCTTTTCGGCCGACGTCGGTGGGCAGCGTGTTGCTGCGGTTGGCCTGCGTGTATTGTGGTTTGTTGCTGCCACGTTCCTGAAAGCTGGCCTGGCGGCCCAGATGGCTTCGGGTGGGCGCAGGATCGTGGTTTAGACTTAAAGAGCTGCCCGACATGATGGTGGCCTACAGAGAAAACCATGAGGAATGGAGCTGAGTACGAATAAATATAAGTGTTGTAAAGGTTATAGCAAAAAGCAATCAAAACACACTTTTTAAGTAAAGTTTAGTATTCAAAACTACTGTTTAAAAGTTTGGGAATGGTATGATTTGTTTTTTTTATGCATTTAATTGATCAAAAGTGACAGTAAAGCCATTAATATGGTTACAATTGACCACAAAACCAGTCATAAGTTGCACATTGTAGCAATGGCCAAAAATACATTGTATGGGTCAAAATTATCGATTTTTTTATTCCAAAAATCATTAGGATATTAAGTAAAAATCATGTTTCGTTAAGATATTTAGTGAATTTTCTATCGTAAATGTATCAAAACTTAATTTTTGATTAGTAATATGCATTGCTAAGATCTTAATAAGGACAACTTTTAAGGTGATTTTCTAAATATTTAGATTTTTTTGCACCTTCAGATTTCAGATGTTCGAATCTGAAACCTTACATTAATGGAAAGCTTATTTATTCAGGTATCAAAAAAGGTTAGACCCTTATGACTGGTTTTGTGGTCCAACATATTAAAATAGACAAACAGTCGCAATATTACTGTTTTTACTGTACTTTTGATCAACTGAATGCAGCCTTGGTGAGCATAAGATACCTTTTTTTTTCAAAAACATCAGTCTCACCAACTCCAAATTTTTAAACGATAGTGTATAGAAGTTACATTTACAGTAAAACACCCATAAACACTCATTATGTCAGTTAGAGTACAGATGGTGACACAGCTTCTCATTAACAGTTTGTTAGACTTTTTGTTTAGTATGTTACAAGAAGCAAAATGCTGATGGACAACGATACACAAACTTTTAGTAACATGCATTTTTACACACTAATGGGCGGTTTGAACCGCTTCGACTTCCACCATGGCAAGCCATGGCAATGATTAAACAAACATTATGAACGGTGGGCGTTTTTTTTAGATGTTTCTTGAAGTCCTTTGAAGATGATCTTCAAACAGAACCTGTTTCTGGTTCGGCTTTTGCTGAGGACACTACTGCACAAGACTGAAATACTTCCACAACAATAAGCCTTGCTGCAGCTCTTCCATCATGCTTTGCATGAGCCCACATGCCTTCGTTCTCTTCAATCCACCGTCATTTGCTAGTTTGCGTGAATCTCACTCAAACTGCACGGAATGGGGATTCCAGGTTAATGACAGGTGACCACACAAAAGAGGAAAAACTCTTCTAAGCCGATGCATTTGTGGTAAGCAGCGTAAAAAAATCATTAAACCGGTGATCAGACATGTAAATCATGCACCTTGACACCACATTCAGTCAATTCAGCATGTGAGAAATGAAAACGTGACTTTCGCACAATGTTTTTCGGGCCGTTTCGAGCTCAATAGTACATTCTACTGACACAAACCAGAGGCAAACACTTTCATCGAATCCAATTAGGGCCGAAGGGTACATTCAGCGTAAAAAGGCTTTTGATTTTATCGTGTTTCCACAGACAAGTGGGATGGAAAGTGAATAGCTTTCAAAGCGATCCCTAACGTCGAGTACTAAAAGCTTCTCTGAGCCGTCGGCTACTCGTGGTCTGCGTTTAACTCAAGGTACCTGATAAAGCGAAGGCAAGAAAATCAATCTTCTTTCATGAAACGTTTCAAGGCTGGCCACAAAGCATGTCAAATACAACAATGTGCGACATGACAGCAGATATTATCTACTGTACGACACTGACAAAAAAAATAAAATGGAATTAACAGCAGGCTAAAGCCATTTCCCAGAAATTTTTGCTTTTAATCGTTAAACAGTTCTATCCATATTTGTTTTGTCTTTTATATCATTTAAAGAAATAGTTCACCCATAAAGTAGAATTCTGTCATTATTTACAGACCCTTTTGTTGTTCCAAACCCATATTTCTTCCACACAGAACTGTATTTTTAGGCCAAAACGCAGTCAAAATCATCATAAAAGTAGTCCAAATGACTTAAGTCATCTGAAGCCATTGTTTTGTCTCTTGTTCATCACAGCTCTAAAATCTAATCTTGTTTGCACCAAGTTGACTTGTAAAAACACTATCCGAACTCTAATGCACCAATGAAACGTATTGAATCCGTCACCTGAAGACACCGTGTGCGTATACATGATGTCGGGGTTGATGAGAGATGCTGTCGTGTACTTTCAGGCAGAGCCAAATGTGGCAGTATTTCGATTCTTATTGGCATATTCAGTTCTCGTTAGAGTCAAGCATCCCACTAGATGAGGATCTGCTTTATGGTGGGAAGAAAACCGCAATGAGAAACTGAGTCGCTTATCAGACCGATATCAGTGTGTCCCTGTGCCGTCAGAGCACATTTTCTTCACAGCAGGCCTTGCTGTTAGCAGGCGAAGATTTTCAACACTTGTTTTTCTGAATAACAACATGTGGAATGATACCAATGTGATAGCCTTAAAAATAGACTGAATTTGTTCATTAGTCTAATGATGGCAACCTAGTTTTCAAATGTATTTATTTATTTATTTTGCAAGCTCTAATTGAGTGCACATGTTTTTTAAATTGTTATTTTACAAAGAGGTGTTTGTATTGATGCATTTAATTTCATCTTTTTCAAAAGAACAGTATGTTGTTGCAGTTAGCTTTTGAAAGCGTTATCTGGGAGAGAAAAAAAATATTAAAAATGTTACCTTGCCGACAAACTGAAATAAAATAAGTTTAAGTTGAAGCGGTACTAAAATGTCAAAAATAAAAGTAAATATAAAAAAAACTCATACAAAAATAAATAAAAAATAAATGAAACCCAAAGCTAATTACAAAAAATATAAATATTTATATTATATTTTTATATAAATTCTAAAATAACCCTAATTTGGAGTGACCGGATAAGGTTAAAAAATCCACATTTATAAATTTTAACTTGACAACTAACTGAAATGAATTAAAACTAAGTATAAAAAAACAACAACAAAAGCCCACTAAATTACTAGAACAAGAATTTAAATAAAAACCGAAATATAATAATAATTAAAGTAAAAATAAGTTAATTAAAAATATCAGTAAATACTATAATAGTATATAGATAAATATTAAAATAATCATTAATAAAACAAAATGATGGCAATGACTGGATAAGTATTTTAAAAAAACTACCTTGGCTATTAACTTAAATAAAATAAGTTGAAGTGCTACTAAAATTACTAAAACAAAACAAAAACAAAAACAAAGAAAGAAAGAAAGAATTAAAACTAATTTAAAACAAAATGACAAAATCCCACTAAATGACCAAAACCAAAAAAATTATTGCAATGACTGGATAAGTATTTTAAAAAAAAAACACCTTGGCTATTGACTGAAATAAAATAAGTTGAAGTGCTACTAAAATTACTAAAAAAAAGAAAGAAAGAAAAAAAGAAAGAATTAAAACTAAATTAAAACAAAATGACAAAATCCCACTACATTACTAAAACAAAAAAAAATAATTGGAATGACTGAATAATTAAAAAAAAACTACCTTGGCTATTAATTGAAATAAAATAAGTTGAAGTGCTACTAAAATTACTAAAACAAAAAAACAAAACAAACAAAAAGAAAAAAGAAAGAATTAAAACTAAATAAAAAAAAGACAAAATTCCACTAAATTACTAAAACAAAACTTTTAATGCAAACCATAATATAAAAATAAAAGTTAATTAAAAATGTCAATAAATACTGTGAAAATATATAAATAAATACCTAAATAATCATTAATCAAAATAACAATCACAGTGACTGGATAAGGAAAAAAAAAATCTACATATTTGCACTCACAAGAGCAATCTCTACGCAAAAAGCATAACTTTTATTATGTTTTTTTTCAATGATATTTATAAATGAATAATTAATATAATAATTTTAATGATTTTACCATTACACCTTTGAAATTTACTGAAACTTCCAGGTTTCAGTAAATTATATTTTAACTAGTGCTGGGCCACGATTAATCCTGACTAATCACTATCAAAATAAAAGTTTTTGTGTTCATAATATGTGTGTGTACTGTGTATTTTTATCATGTATCATAAGATTTCCATGTTTGGAACAACATAATTGTGAATAAATGAAGACAGAATCTGAGTGAACTACACCTTTAACACGTCATAATTCATTTCGAATGCACCCCTAGGATCTCAAGTGGATGCCAATAGTGGTTGTCTGTGAGCCCCCCAAGCCCCCCTTTCAAGCAGGCCCCCAGCAAGAGATACTGAGCCCATTAGCACGAGGAGAGCACTTGGGTGCCAGCGCTACAAGCAAAAAGGAAGCCCAAAGAAAGGAAAGGGGTACCAAGATGGCCAGGTTTCTCTTATTCAGAAGCCTGTCTGGCTTGTCCTGGAAAAAGAAGGAGCTGTTACACAAAACCAAGGGTTGGTACAGCATGCTACTGAAAAAAGATCATGTAGGGGGAGTTGATGAATGTAGGGAGAGGGGAATGAACACAAACGGGCGGCATTTCTCTTCCCGAGTTACCTCAAGTTCTCGCAGGATCCCGGATTGGCCGCACGTCTCTAGGTCTTCGAGCGCTTGGGACCAGAAGTTCTCTTCCTGGTCCGGCTCAGTCCCGTCGTGTCCCACAGTGAATCTGTTTGAAACACAAATGAGACGTTTTAGCCGCCTGGTACGTGAAAACAGCGGCATCCAATGAGCAGGCAGGCATCACAGTGATGAACGCAAGGGACGGCCAATGATCTGTGCAGGCTATGGCGGGGCTCTTGAAGAGAGACACATACACACACACCCGGTGCGGTCGGACACACTGTGATGGGCGGTGATGTCCTGGTGGATTGTGGGGCTTTGGGTTATGAAGTGAAAGGGCCGGATTGGTTTGGGGAAGCGGTGCAGGTTAACAGGCACACAGCACTGAACCTCACCTGCTGTCTGAGATTAAACCGGTGGGCAGCGTGGATGCTCTGTAATGGGAGATCAGCTTCAATCAATAACACAAACGTCAAACCAGTTCAGTGTTTTAGATTTCACATCTTGTATAGAACACATTTCGAGGGCCTTCATTTAAAAAGCACTGTAATACCGTTCTCAAATGACAGTGAAATGTGTGTTGGAGGAGACGGGGGACGTTTTGCATTATGCAGTTCTTCTTATTTAAATACAGACTGCAGAATGCTGACAATATTTGAAAAGACAGAATGCATTAAAGTTGCAGTAGTTTGTATTCTGTATTTCTATATCTGATATAGACGTGTTTTCCAGATGGTTTGTTGTAGTTCCATTTTGTAGTGGCTTAAAGTCAACATGAAAAGGGGTTTGCAAGCTATTTTACCTCAATATTAAAGTGAAATAAACAAATAAAAAAATTGTCCAGTGGGGTTTTACAGAGGCATGGCAAGTACTAAAAAAGTAGAAAAAGAAAATATGAGGAAAAAAAAAAATGTAAAAAAAACGAAATATATATATATATATATATATTTGTAAACATGAAAAACCAAACATAATTTTATATATATATATATATAATCCTGTTTCATTTAATATATATATTTCTTTTTTAAATGAAGCAGGACAATACAGGATAATTACAAATATTGCCTTTTTAAAAAAAAATGAAATATTTTACCTCAATATTAAAGTAAAACAAACAAAAAAATTGTACGCTGGGGTTTTACAGAGGCATTTCAACTACTAAAAAGTAGAAAAAAGAAAATATGAGAAAATAAAAAATAATATTAAATATATGAATATACAGATATTTCAAACATAATTTGTAAAAATCATACATAATTAATAATAATAATTAATAGTTACAATAATATGATAATAATAAATCATAAATAATAATTATCTCCCAAACGGTTTGATGTTTGACAATCATATTTTAAAATTTTATTTATTTATTTATTTTGAAATGGAGCTAAAAAGATAAATATTACATGATAATTAAAAATGTTGCCTTTAAATTATTATTATTATTTTTTATAAATTTAAATAAAGCTTAAAGTACTAAAGGAAGTACTAAAATGAAAGTAAATTGTGGTAAAAAAATGTTTTTTTAATCTCAATATTAAAGTGAAACAAACATACAAAAAAAATGTAGGGTGGGGTCTTACAGAGGCACTGCAAAAAAAAAAATTTAAGCTGATACATGAAAAATTAAAATGTTGCCTTGTAGGTTAACTGAAATATATTTGATTTAATTTTTAAAAATAAAAAAAATAAAAGCTAAAAAGAAAATAAACTTAAATACAAATTTAAGTTGAAGTACTAAAACTGAGAAATAAATTAAAGCTAAATAGAAACACGAAAAAAAATATTAAGAAAATATTAAAATTATAATAAAAAACTAATAATAAATATCATGCTACTATATAATTAATACTAAAATAACACTGACGTCAATTTTAATGGTTAGTTTCCACTCATCTGCTTCTCAGCCAATCAGCTTCAACCACTGGATGAAAGCTCTGCCAGCTAATTAATATTTATGAGCCAGGCTGATTTATGATGTGTCCACTTTTCAGTTCATTCCTGATTTTATTCATCAGGTTTGAACTGGATTTAACGGTGAAAAGCTGGCACAATATGCAACTGTGCGCACTAAGACCAGGAATGTGTATTGGGAAAGTGCATAAATGAGGTCAGCTTTGATTTCATGTTGACTTTAAGGCAGCTCAGAGTCGCCATTAAACGGAAACAGTACGATCCTGTGAAGAAAACTCAAAGGGTGATCATAACTCTAGTGTCAGCTAAATACTTTAAAAACGTCCTTATTCCTTCCTAAGAGCCGCTGGCTTCATTACTGCGCATGGGGGCCCTTTACGCCTTTGATCTACAGCACAATGAATCTGAATTACAAATATCCAACAGTATGAGCTAACAAAGAATAAAGTGAAATCACCCCAGAAACGATCGATCAAAGCTCCAGCAACAGCGCGTTTGACAATGCAATGTGCTGCTGATGTACCGCGCAAATCAGTTATCATGACTGAGAGTCACATTTTGCCTTGAAACGAAGACTATTACACACAGAATACAGAGAAATGTCACCGAAGACCCATTTAATGTGAATATTAAAGTCAGTTTACGTCTTAAAAAACCGTTTTGATGATCTCGCCTAAAAGTCTTTGGAGTTTAATGAATTTGAGAAGTCAACAAAACAGTTTTATAGACGTTTTTAAGCAGCATTGACTTCACACATTGCCTTTCTGTAGAGTCTGGCACTAAACTAGTCTATGATTCAATGGATATTGACATTTCAGTACTTCATTCATATAGGAAAGTAAAGCGGTAATAACTTTTATGGATTAATAATGTCTGCAATGGCAACAAAGTTCATTGTTTCAATCTGTTTCACTCAGAAGCCTTGTGTACTTAGCTAATGTAGTATAAAATCCTTTCAATGAATTCAAGGAAGTCATCACATTAACCATCAAATAGACCTGGCGGCTTTAATATATTCTTAATATCTCACCCCAGAATGAATGTTCTCTCATTATTTACCTATTATTTGTCACTATTTTCATGTCGTTCCTAACCTTGACTTTTTGTTTGTGCTTTCTCACATCATAATTGATAGACTGTTAAGGTCCATAAATGTTTCATGAATAAAAACAGCGGGGTTTGGAACAACATGATTATGAGTAAATAGTGAACTGTTTTTCGTTATATAAGCTGGAATGTGTATTTAAACTATCCAATATAATTTACAAGTAGTATGTTGATGTACCCGCTAGCGCTTGGCCTGTCCCATTCATCCACGCCGAGTCCAAAGTCGGGCAGGATGTTGTTCCTCTGCCGGCTGCTGTTCACCGGAGAGAGGCTGCCCCGGCTGGGTTTGGCATTCCTCCACTCATGGCTGTGGAAACTGTAGCCCGATGCCTGGAAACCCGTGGGAGCTGAAACAAACACAAACAAGCAAAGTCCAAAATGAATGTTTTGCTACTTCTGCCAGTAGTCGGTGAATTGCTTCTTAAACGTTGTACTTTGAATTTTTATATTTAAATACAATAATAATAATGCTAGATTAATTAATTTTGGATAAAATATCTAAATTATTCCATTGAAACAAAACTACTACTACTACTACTAATAGTGAGGTGTTTTAGCTAAATTCATTTTAACCAAAATAGCAAAATTTTCCCCATGAAATAATAATAAGGCTAAATTTAAATTCAGATAAAATGGCTAAATTATTACATCATAACTAAAATAAATAAATAAATATAGCTAAATTATTCCATGGAAATAATAGTAACAAGGCTAAATTCAATTGAGATAAAATAGCTATATGATTCATTAAAACAAAACTAATAAGTAAATAACAATAATAACTATGCCAACAACTAAATAATAACAATTATTATCATTTTATTATTATTAACATGAACACTGATGAAAACAATAAGCTATTTTAGCTCAGTTCAATTTAGAATAAATAGCTAAATGGCTCAACTGAAACAAAATGAATAAATAATATTAATACTTATAATAATACTTATCTAAATTATTTATTTTATTAAATAATTATAATAACACTTAACTAAATTATTTATTTTCAGGCTAAATAAAAATAACAAATATTTGATAAAAGAGCTGATTTAGATTCAATGTTAAATTCAGCTGAACTAAAATATTTATTTTCAGGTGAAATAAAAATTAAAACTTGAATATTAAATATAAATAATATTAAAACAGCTATATGATTAACTGAAACAAAACAAATAAATAAAACAATAATAATAATATAACAACAATATTAATTATTATTATTAATATTATTATTATTATTATTAACAACATGAACACTGATGAAAGCTATTTTATCTAAATTCAATTTAAAATAAATAGCTGAATGAATCAACTGAACCAAAATTAAGAAATAAAAATAATTAATTATAATAATAATAATAATAATAAAAAATAATATTAATAATAATAATAATAATAATAATAATAACAATAATAAAGAGCTATTTTAGATACATTTTAAATTCAGATGAACTATTATTTATTTTTAGTTTTAATAAAAATAAAGACTAAAATTAAATAATAATAATAACAATAATAATAATAAAGCACTATTTTAGATTCAATTTTAAATTCAGTTGAACTAAAATATTTATGTTCAGGTGTATTTAAAATTAAAACTTAAATATAAAATAATAACAATAATAATAATAAAAAAAAAACCCTATGATTTATTGAAACAAAACAAAACTATAATAATAATAATAATAGTAATAATAATAATAATAATAATATAACAACAACAATATGTTTTATTTTTATTTATTATTATTATTGTTAACATAAGCACTGAAGAAAAAAAAACAATAAGCTATTTTAGCTTACTTCAATTTAGAATAAATAGCTAAATGGCTCAACTGAAACAAAATTAATAAATAATAACAACAATAGTAGTAAAGAGCTATTTTATATTCAATTTTAAAATCAGATGAACTAAAACCTTTATTTTCAATTAAAAAATATAAATTAAACCTAAAATATTAAATAATTATAATTCATCATAATGAAAAGCTATTTTAGATTCAATTTTAAATTCAGTCGAACTAAAATATTTATTTTCAGTTGAAATAAAAATTTGAACTAACTAACTAGTTTGACAAAATGAATTGCTGTTGCTAATGCTGAAATTACTAGTCAAGGTCAGAGTGTTACTTGCCATTTATGTTACATTTGGCACTTGGCAAGTACTTTTGTACCCTGCACACAACATTAGCTTGCTGATATAGAAACAAAAAAAATTCAAAAATCAATCTGACTGTGAATGAGACAGAGAAACGAAGAAAAAAAGCAATGGCAATAAACTGTTCCCATAAGAGAGACTACACGTATGCATTATGCCACAGAACGGTGGCACAAGAGCTCCCGGATGCACAGGTTCCCAGGCTCCCATCATTAATCTGGCTCAAGACTGCTGGAGGGCAGGGTGAAGACTATAGGGAGAGCAGAGAACAACATGCTGGCTGTGTTCACACACTCATCTCCGGAGGGAGCCACAGCGTTGCGTTTTTTATACGCTGCGCTCTGATTCTCCCTCGGTGACCGCCGCCAAACGCTGCATAGCCTCAGGGTTTTAAGATTCACCAGCTATTCAATAAGGATTAACTGCTTGTGATTTGCTCACCCCTCAGGGCTTGAGAAGGTGGAGGAATGCTTAATAACTCTCGATAGCTATTTTAGTGTTACGTCCCTTATTCAAAGAAATAAGTGTTGGAAATGCTGAATGATGATGCATTCAGACATTAATATCCCTCTGAAATGCGCATGTGTAGCCGCATGCTACTGATGCTGCTCCTACGCAGAGCAATGTGCAGAAGCCAGAGACAAAAAGGCAATCAAAACCAGCAACAATGACTCCAATACGAGTTCAAATGTCTAGCTGCACGTCCACTGATTTTCAGTGTGGAATTAAAGATGTGGGAAATCTCGTGCACGGAAAACACACAGTGCTAATTAATGCGCGAGCGGCGAGAAAAGGACAACAGCGCTGAGTTCATAGTGGCACCAAATGTCAAAAATAATGACTATTATTATACACATACAGAAGCATGTTATTTTAGATTAGAATATTACATTATTATTTTTATGCTTGCTTTCTAGGTCCTGACTAATAAGACACACATCAAATAGACACAACAGGTTATCTTGAAAAAACAAGACATAAAAATAACAGTAAGCCATAACTTTTATACACACACACACAAAATATATTTTATATTCATAATAAATATAATACATACACACACTAAAATAAAACAGCTATATATATACGTATTAATATATTTATAATAAATATAATATATTTGTTAATTAATTAATTTATGCTAAATATGTTTGAAAATTATTTGCACATTTACTTGTTATATTGCTATTACTATTGCTATTACTATTATTATTATTATTATTATTATCATCATCAAATAGGTGATTAACATTGACACACAAGTCAGAAAAATAAAATAAAATTGTAAAAAATAATAATAACAATAACAATATCTGAATAATTAAACACAATAGTTTAGAAAATAAATAAATAAATGGGTGTGTGTAATAACATGTACTGATATATATTTAAACTATGTTTTTTTTAAATACCATGAATATTTATTTGTTATATATGATGATTATGATGATAATTATTATTATTATTAAAGATGCGTACCAAATAGGTAGTTAATGCTGACATGCAAGTCTGAAAAATAAAATAACATTGTAAATAATAATAATAAAATAATAATAATACCTGAATAAAATAGTTTAGAAAATGAATAAATAAATAAAAAAGTAAGTGTGTGTGTAATAACATTTGTTAATATATTTAAACAAATTTAATTTATACTTGATATTTAATTCTTATACTTGATTATTATAATTATTTTTATTTAGGATGCTTACCAAATAGATGACACACAATTTGAAAAATAAGATAAAATTGTTAAATAATAATATATAATTTTACAATAATTTATATATATAATATCAGGAATATTTATTTGTTAGATTATTATTATTATTATTATTATTTTAAATGCCTACCAGATTGTTAACAATGACACACAAGTCAGAAAAAATGAAATAAAACTGTAAAATAATAATCATATTTAACATATGAATATTTAAACAAAACGTTTTAGAAAAAACTACATGTGTATATATAATAAAAAAAATTATATTGATATATTTAAACTAAATATTTCTGAAAAATATCATGAATATGAATATTTAAACAAAACATTACACTTTTTAAAAAAAACATTCAGTGACACTTTACAATATGGTTCATTAGTTAACATTAGTTAACATTAGTTACCTTCATTAGTTAACATTACCTTATATTAGAGATGGTTAAGCTTCAAAGTGGCCCAAAAAATATGTTTTACTCAGCAAGAACAAAAATTCAATTGAATATTGCATTCAGGTAGACCATTAATCGTATTAGACGTCTGACATATGGTTTCTTTAACTTTCCCAGGCATCAAGTTCAGAGTCAGCTTCGGCCTTATCTCTGGATACAGCTGTACTAGTTGAATCCCATGAGAGCCAATAGCAACCTTAAATTTATGCTCTGTCCACATCATCCATAATTTAAGGGGCAGATTGCTGCTCCCTGTGAATGCTTTCCGTATCTCTGCAGCCATCTAAGATTCATTTATGTATGGAGCTGCGAGAGAAAGAAAGCAGCGCTGCCTGAGGGGGGAGAGCAACCGTATGAACCTGTTAACATGAGCGGAAAGTGGCTTTCCACCCCATCAGAGCGAGAGACACGCAAAATAACATACAAGATGAAAGGTGCTTTTGAGGAGGTGCATGTCAGCAGCACTGAAATGAATTAATCATCTCTATAAATTAAAAATGACTGATGACATTCAAATTATATTCAGAACTACACTGCATTTCCAAAAGAAAAAAGTGATTGCATATTCATTGTTGTTTTTAGCATCATTACAAACAAACAAACAAAAAATCGATTTAAATTCAATTGAAGTAAAATAGCTAAATTATTCCGTTGGGGGAAAAAAAAACTAAATATATTCATATTCATTTTTATTATCATTACTACAAACAAACGAGAGTGTGGCATAATGCATACATGTATTACAAAATGAAAATTGCAATTTATTATTATTATTATTATTATTATTAATACAATTTAATTTAACTAAAATAGCTACATGATTAATTGAAACAAAAATAAAAAATTATGATTTAAAAAAATAAACATTTTCAATTGAAAATAAATTTAACTAAAATAAATAAAAGATTTAATT
>JAHKKF010517327.1:8347-20523 GCA_019740295.1 Labeo calbasu | reverse complement strand
AATATTATTGAGCCACTTTGGGGTGTTTTGGAGGAGTGAGTCAGAAAACGTAGTGACCTTCTGCAAGAGGTTTGGCTCAAAATCCCTCTGGCTACAGTGCAGGACTTGTATTTTTCATTCCCAAGACGAAATGATGCTGTATTTGCCGCAAAAGTAAGCCCAACACCATACTAATTGTGGTCTAAAACCAGGTGTTTCAGTTTCATTGTCCAACCCCTGTATATCACATATCACACAATATCACTCAGGAAGAAAGAGCAATATGATACGACTGCTGATTTTGTCCTGATCTATTATGAGCTTAAATGTGATTTTATACAACATTTCAGTAAGTAAGAAGTTGATATTGTGTTATATTTTAAACACTAGGTTATGTGTTTTTGCTCAGTTTTGCAGAGAACATATGACCTTTGAAGCCACAGCAGAATTGTTGCGTGTCTCCGACCAATACAGCGCTGTTTAGTTTCTGAATGAATTCGCATTTTGAACATGATTCGGAATCGTGTGAATCAACGGTTCAAAGGCCCATTTATAAAGAGAGCCAGTTACATCATTCATGAATGAATCAGCCGTTTGAATGAATTGAAGGAATGACTCATATAGACATTCTATATAGATTTTGTTTTTTACATTAGTTTCTTGTTTAGAGTATCATTTCATAAAAAAATATACAAAAATAAACAAATAAAATAAAATAAAATTACTCACCCTAATGCCATTTCAAAACAACATAAATACTGTAAAGACATTTGAAGATTGCTGGTAACAAAGCTGTTTTGGTTACCAATGATTTTCATTATATGAACAAAAAATACTGAGATGTTTCGTAAATGATCTTCGTTTATGTTCCATAGGTTACGTTAGACCGATACAGCCTAAATGTTTATGTGTAAAAAATTTTATGCTGAATCAAATAAATATTTCTAAAGCTACAATCTGGAACGTCTACTTGATACTTTCTCATTTAACACAACAACAGCTTTAAATAATCTGTTGTGGGTATTTTCAGAGTCATATTTATTTTTTGATTAATTAATCGACACATCATGTAATTTATTAGATTAAAGATTTCAATCGACTGACAGCCCTAGTTTTCATGTTTCTCAAAGAAGTGTATGCTCGCCAAGACTGCATTTATTTAAATGTAATATAGTAATATAAGTAATATAAATCGTTATTACAATTTCAAAGAAATGTTTTGTATTTTAAATTTGAATTTGAAATCTACCTTTTCAGCAGTTAGTATTTCAGTCTTCAGAAATATTATTATTCAAAGATGGTGATGGTGAAAGATGGTGTCAGTGCCAAAGAGGCATTACAAGTGTTATGTTTTGGGATGCACCACAGGAGTCTCCACATAGACTCCTGTGGTGCATCCCAAAACATAACACTCTTTAGCACTGCATCTGAGTGAGGTGAGGACACTGGTTAAATTTCATTTTCGAAGGAAATGTACCGTAAAAAACTGGTTAAGTCCCTATATGTTTGTCCAGATCATTTTACGCCAGACTGCCTTGCTGGATTTTCGCAACGATTGATTCTGAAAGAGGGCTCAAAACCAATGTTTCAATGTGTGAACGTCAGCTTCAGACAAAGCAAGTATCACGTGTTTGTTTTCCAAATTGCCTTTCTGAAAGCGTTTCTCGGCACTCTGTAAGGCTAATGTTGCTAAAGCTACCATTGTCTCTGTCTGTTTGAGACGAGCGTTTGAGAATAAAAAGTATTTAAATTGTATTTTTTTTTAATGTAAGTAACCAATCGTTTTGCTAGATAAGACCCTTCTTCCTCGGCTGGGATCGTGTACAACCGCATTTGGGATCGTATGAAGCCGCATTTAAACTGCATTTTGGACGTTCTAAATTGGGGCACCACATCAGTCCATTACATGGAGAAAAATGCTGAAATGTTTTCCTCAAAAAAACTAATTTCTTTACGACTGAAGAAAGAAAAACACGAACATCTTGGATGACAAGGGGGTGAGTGCATTATATGTGAATCTTTGTTTTGGAAGTGCACTTCTTTAATTCATAATTTAGGTCATTTATTATTATTGTTAGTTTTTACAGGAATTTTCACAAATTTTATTCAATCTCTTCAAGAGCTAATTAAAACTTTCTAATGTCTTCATGTTGAGACACAACTTAAAACCACTTCATAAAAATGTTATTAAAAATAAACTCTAGACTGTATGCGAGGGCCCCGGAGGCACGAGGCCCTGTGTGGGCACACGCCGCCCCTGCGACACTCCTGCCGGTTCACATCCAAGGCAAAGGAAAGTATGCAAACCTGAAGTAAATGTGAATGTGTTTCATGTAATGGCTGTTGGCCCTGAGGCGTTCAGATCAGTGGCGTATCAGCCAGGGATTTGAGGCCCAGGGATGCTGGACTGCAGCCCAAGCAAACACTTAGACTCAAATGAACCTATGCAAAGCGCCGCAGAGGTTGATAGTCTCAGTGCAATTATATCCTGATCTCTTATCAGATGAGACAGCAGGATTTCAACACAGAGAGATATGGTGCACAAACTCTGTGGCTTATTGGTAAGCACACCCATTTGTCAGGCTATTTACTAATTGTTTGCACATTACACACTGCCAGCTATGTTTAAAAATAGTTCTGAAAGTGAAACAGACTGCATGCATACAAAGTAATCTTTCTACACTGTTCTTATATAACTTCACTATGTGCATGCTCAAGTGGTATCCAGTTATCATCGGGCTTATTTTGCATATTTAAAGGAATATTTCGGATTCAGTACACGTTAAGTTTTACTGACTGCATTTGTGGCATAAATTTGTGGATTGTGATGACTGCTGATACCTGTGCTGAGGAGCAGGAGCACTTTCATGCAGAGATACTCGTCGTAGGACACCTGCAGCCTGACCAGCTCATTGGCGATCTTCAGCATCTGGTTACACTGGTCGTTCATGTAGGGTAGTTTCATCCTCTCCCTTTAACACACACAGAAAAACATTCATATTCTGCAAGCATTTCACAGGCCAAAACATCACGGCCGACAGAAAAAAGTTTAACATCAGACCACATTATATATGGACATAAAGCAGCATGCCCATGTTCCCGGTTTAACTATTTAACGATGGGGAAAAATTGTTTGCTGATTGCATGAGCAAAGTGCAGTGCAGTGAATTATAGCTACCTATTTACATAAATCACAGTCTTTTGCAGTTTTATACGGGCACTAAGCCATATCGCATTTTCGATTTTAGTTCAACATAATTTTCCAAAGCAATGGCGCAAAACACATTGTCAAATGTCATGTTTAACTGTATTTATTGATGATGGATGATATATTGGTGGGATGTGTTATGTGCAATCTCCAAACTGATGACTGAAAATTCAGAGAGTATTTAGATTACTTAGTTACGTATTAATTGTTCTCACATTACACTGCACGTAACACCAAATAATATAGAACATCTGTAATTCATGAGATGGTAGAGAAGCTGCAACTTTTCCTTCAAAAATGGTAAAAATACATTTCGTCCATTGTCTGGTATTCTTAAGATATTTACAAAATCAATGCTGACTCATTTGTAATAGACTTTATAATAATCCACTAAACAATACATGCATCATTTAAGTGTTTTTACAATATACATATGAAGAGTTCATTTGCAAAAACAGATAATTCAATTTCAATTTAATCGATTCATTAAAAATGAGAATTCTGATTAATTAAAAATAACTAAAAAAAAAAATAAAATACGGTATAATATAGTAAAAATAAATATTTTTGCAAATAAACTATTCATTTATTTGTAAACATTATATATTATATGTAAAAGCTTAGATGTTACTTTAGTAACGCAAAATAAATTCACCTACATTAAATATTATATAAATACATTATAACAAAGATAATGTAAATACTAAACACTCAACTGAAATATAATACTTTTAAATGATATATAATAATATATACACTGTTGTTCAAAAGTTTGGGATCATTAATATTTGCTCATCAAGACAGAATTTATTTTATCAAAATACAGAAAAAAAAACCTAATATCGTAAAATATTATTGCAAGTTATAATATTGGTTTTCTATGTTAAAATACTTTAAAATATAATTTATTTATGTGACACAACGCTGAAATTTCATCAGCCATTACTCCAGTCTTCAGTGTCACATGATCCTCCAGAAATCTTTCTAAAATGTTGATTTATTATTAATGTGATATTTTTCCTTTAATTATTTGATGAATAAAAGGGTTTTAAAAAGTATTTTTTAACAATAAGTCTTTATTATCACTTTTTATCAAACACATTAATTTCTTTAAAGACCCCAAAATTTGGAATAGTAGTGTATACTGTAACACAAACTTTGTATTTTGAATAAACATTGTTCTTTATAACTTTTTATTTATCAAAAAAATCTTAAAAAGGTCCCCAAAATTATAAAGCAACACTGTTTCCAACACTGATAATCAGCATATTAGAATGATTTCTAAATTTTTATTTGACACTGAAGAATGGAGTAATGATTCAGCTTTCATTCACAGGAAAAAATATATATTTTAAAATATGTTGAAAAAATGTCATTTTAAAGGGGTCATCGGATGCCCATTTTCCACAAGTTGATATGATTCTTTAGGGTCTTAATGAAAAGTCTTTAATATACTTTGGTTCAAAATTCTCAGTGGTAGTGTAAAACAACACCCTTTTTACCTTGTCAAAATGAGCTCTGTAAAAATCATCCCATTCTGAGGTATTGTTCCTTTAAATGCAAATGAGCTCTGCTCGCCCCGCCTCTCTCTTCTCTCTGTGGAGTGACGAGCCTGTTTACTTTAGCTGCATTTAGCCGTCAAACTTGCTAACTAGCACGTTATTAGGAAAGGCGATCGCAAAGATTCATAAAAAAAAACCCTTATACTCACTTCTGTAAGTGAAGCTGGATCACAAATGATTCGCGCGAACATAGACGGATATATGTAGATCGGGAGGCGCATTCCCTTCACAAACAAACGTAATCCACTGCATCTTCAGTGGCTCAGATGTCAGGAGTAAATGACGACCACTGTGTTCATTATTACATCCAGCAATCGCTCAATCTGAGATATTCTTGTCTAACTCACATCTCTGCTCCGGCATCGAAACAATGGAGGTCGGTCTGAATTAAGGCGGGTCTGAGGTAAGATGCTCATATATAATGCAAACACACATTAATTTTCAAACAACATGTAAAAGTTAACTTTGCATCCAATGACCCCTTTAATTTGCAATAATATTTCAGTAAATTACAGTTTTTCTGTATTTCTGATCAAATAGACACAGCCTTTATAAGCATATGAGACTTTGTTAAAAAGCATTTAAAATCGTACCGATCCCAAACTTTTGAACGGCAGTGTAATTATTAATTATTAAAAATATATTTTGTATCTAATGTTATATATAATGTATATAATATTAAATATAATGTACTCTGTTTTATTTCCTATATTAAATGTCTGGGTTTTTTCAGCCTTAAACAAAAAGTTTTTGGCATCTAGTTTGCATCTAGTAAGCATTTTATATCACACATTATGTAAATTAACATTATGTAAATGTTAATGTAAAATACAAGACAATACACAGACACCTTAGACTATTCCACCAATTGTGTTCCATTGTTTTAAAAACACTCACTTGACCGACTTTATCTTGCGTGACATTTTACTACGATTAGACACGATCTTAAACACCACATCATCTGTCATCGAAAGCCGAAACATTCCAAGCGTTGTTAATAAAGGTGGACTCACTCGTTAATGACGAGGTCTGGAGCGAAACACAACATGCCTCCGTTACATTGCTGGTAGGATCTCCAGCCCAAGCCGAAGGACATGAGGAAGAGCCAGGAGCACTGCAACAGCGTCATCTGGTCATCCAGGTGCAGGTTTCTGAAGCCTGAATGTGACAGAGACATTAACTCTTAAAAAACAGCATCTCAACCATCCTACAGAAGCAACACAGTTCATAATATGAAGCACAGAATTATAATTTTGAGCACTGATAGCTTTTGTAGCTTCAAAACCTTCTGATGCAGCTTGATAATGCAATCTCTCTGTTCTTATTTTGATGTCACTAAAATCAAAACCAACTCTTTGGCTTGTGTATTTTGTTTAAGAATCGTAATCATCTTTCCTGACATCAAAACCTGACCGGGACACTGAGCTTTGTTGGTGAAACTGGAGCAGAACAAATTCTGTAAATCGTTCATGAAACCGCTGTTACATAAAATGTCAGATCCAATTGAATGAATTAATCATTAGTACCAGATGTATTCGTCACGTAAGGAAACAGAGAGCAATCACTTTATCGTTTAACTTCCACATGCCATGGTTTCAAATCTCTGAAACCAATTACTTGTGTTGTCAGAAAGCTAAAATATCTACAGAATAACGTTATCTTTTTTTAAAGAGGATGTACACAGAAATGAGTTTGCTCAAGCGTGTGGTTCTTACGTAATCCTCTTCCACAAGTATTTTGCCCAGTAGGCCTATGACACACAACCAGAGCGGAGAAGAGAGAGAAAAAAAAAGCTTGCAGCGATTAGAAAATCATGTGCTTCTTTTCTCACGCCACTGGCCGTGAGGTCCACAGTGTGGGATCTAAACTTCTAGTATCCCATTAATTTAAACAAAACAAAACATAGGGGAAAGGACCAGTTTTTACTTATGGTTTGTTTAATGTGATTGCATGACAGTAATGGGTCCAACTTAAATATGAACATAAATTTCAGGATGTGGTGCATCCTTGGGAATAATCATTTTGGATCTGCTTTCAAGATATTTCAAGATAGAAAAAAAGTGGTGACTTGGCTCAACTTGTAAATTAAGCCTAGGGAGAGGGTAAGTTGAGTCACATTGGGTTAAACTGTGCCACTGATTATGCTGAAGTAACATTTAGCATTTTCACCTTTCAAAGAAAGAGAAACTCAATAAAAATGACTTGTGATGAGCTGGACATCCATCCAGGGTGTTTGCCCACCTGTGGCTCCCCATCACTTCTTAAAAAATTTAGATCTGAATCTAAAAAACTCTTTAAAAAAAAAAAAATAATAATAGAATCTGAAAATTCAGATTAAAGAATGCAAAAAAAAGTACTCACATAGTAAATAATACTCAATATCCCACTTATGTTGCAGGGAAAAAAAAACTTTAATGGCCAATTTTCTGAAACAAGGCCTATTTAAAAATTTCAGAACAAAATACAGTTGGTCTAAAATGAATGAAATGTAATAAAAAATTACAGTGAAATTATTAGTGCTGTCAAACGCGATTGAAACGATTAATTGCAACCAAAATAAAAGTTTGTTTACATAATGTATGTGTATGAACACTGTATATTTATTATGTATACATATAAATACATAATTGTTAAATATATGTGTGTCTGTGTGTGTGTTTTTACAACACAAACTTTTATTTTGGATGCGATTAATCGCGACTAATCATTTGACAGCACTAAAAATTATACTTGATAAGAAATCAAGAAAGAGGTGAGCCACTGGCTCAACTTAACCCAAGAGTTTTGGCTCAAATTAACCTAGTCCTACCATTTTAAAGGGGTGGTTGATTGTGATTTCACTTTTTTAACTTTAGTTAGTGTGTAATGTTGCTGTTTGAGCATAAAAAATATCTGCAAAGTTCCAAGGCTGAAAGTTCAATGCAGACAGAGATACTGTCTTTTAAATTTATGGCAGTTTATTGCCTACAAAGGACTACAACGAGCTACTTTCCGAGTTGGTGACATCATAAACTCAGATATTTACATAAACCCCGCCCCCGGGAACATGTAACAAAAGGGGCGAGGCAAGAGGAGGAAGAGTTGTTGCCATGTCGTCAAAACTAGCGGTGCACGAAAAAATCTATTCATATATAAATTTCCATTCTGTCTTCTAACGATTCTAATGGATTCACAAATTTCAAAATCAGTGTTGTAAAGAAGCACATCCCCTCTGCTCTGCACGCATCTGTGTGTGTGTGTGTGTGTGTGTGTGTCTCTCTCTCTCTCTCTCTCCTTCTCTCTCACACACCCCCTCTCGAGCCCTCCTGCCCCTTTGAGCTCTGACTAAACTGCCCTTTCGGTCCGGTCTAGGTGCCTCGGGTTCATGATTTCTGCCGAGGGGGAAACGCGGTTGTGCCCTCGTATTAAACATTTACTTAACAAAACTACTACAATGCAATCATGTATTCTGCTGTATTAAAGCTTTAATCAGGATAAAACCGTAACAGTTATATTAAAAGCTGACATAAGCAGTAGCATTTACAAATCACAATGTATCTAAAAGTATGATACAACAACAAACAAAAACACACACCATTCTGAAAAGTCCTGTAAGAGCCGTGCTTGCACAGGTTCTGCCGCGATCCTTTTCAATAATATTCTTTGGGTTTCATTCGGGCTCAAATTGATAAGCGATATTGACGACGCCATTGTTTACAATACAATCGGAGTGCATGTGAGGGGTGTGCCATTTCTGAATGCGCTCTAGCGGTTTAGCGAATCACAACACACTGGGCCAGCTAACCAATCTAAGCCCATTGCGTATTTCTGAGAGAGGGGCTTCACAAAACCCAGAAATCATCCGATTGTTTATCAGAGAAGGGATAGAACAGAGTAGAATAAAGGTAAATTATGTGAACAATTATGCATTTAACACATGTTAGACTGCACCCCATAAACACAATCAAGCCTAGAAAAAACCCAATCAACCACCCCTTTAACAGTCTTGTATTATCCAGCAGTTTAGGGCTAATGCTATAGCCTCGTATTATAACTTCCTAAGGCACAAACACGTGATATTTTATCAAATTTGTCTGTAATTGTTCAACCACAGGAGTCCTTTAACATACAAAAAAAAAATGTTTTTTTGAACTTAAATGTAGTTCCCAATTATTCCAAGGGCCTCTCTCCATCACAGGGTGAGGAAAATGGATAACTTTATATATGTGTGGTCACGTCACCCGTTTTGTTTATGGTTGCCTAGAAACAATGGGTGGCTCAACATCCCCACAGGCTCAAATCACTCCACTCTCCCTATGATTTTGAATACTATCTGCAGATCTGTGCACTCACAAACAGGTGAGCAAAGCAGCTCATTTCCTTTTCTCTGGCAATTAATTTTCTTTAGATCTATGGAGGGATTTTTTTTTTCCATTCTTTGGCCAGACAACATGCCAACCTCAGGTGCTCATTAGACCTCAAGCTCAACTGATTCCTCCTACATGTTTGCAGTCTCTATCTGCTGACAATCTAGTGACTGGCACGTCTGACCCTACAAGTACACAATTAATATGCCTGCACATCTCCACAATGACCTTTAAGCAACAAGAAGTACCGTTTCAAGTGAAGAAGGGAGAAGAAGAGAATACAAAAAGCGTTTTATACGAAGCAGACAGTTTCAAACCAGCTTTAAATTGGAAAATAATGATTCAAAACCAAACCAAAACAAGCAATAAACAAAAAGGACTGTTTCAATGCAGCTTTAATATGCACTGAAATAAATAAAAGGATTCAAAACAAAATAAAAAAGATAAACCAGAACAAAACAAAACAAAACAAGCCTACAACAATAACAAAAACAACAATAAAACAAAACAGAACAAAACAAAACAGACTGTATTAAAGTAGTTTTACAGGTATAAATTGAAAAATATTGATTTAAAATAAAACTTTAAAAAACAAACAAAAAAACAGATTGTTTCAAAGCAGCTTTGCAGGGATAAATCAGAAAATAATGATTCTAACCAAAACAAAAGAAAAATAAAACAAAACAAAACAAAAGACTGTTTCAATGCAGCTTTACAGGTATACATTAAAAAAAAATGATTTAAAACAAAACAAAAAAGCAAAACTAAAAAAACTAAACTAAACAAAACCGACTGTTTCAAAGCAGCTTTGCAGAGATAAATTAGAAAATAATGATGACTCACCGGGAAGGGCTTTGGCCCACTTGACCGCAGAGATGACCTGGCGGCCTCCCAGACGGTTAAGTGTTGTCATGAGGCGGGTGGAGGTGTCCGGGATGGTGCTGTCGTAGCCCGCGTAGATGATCTCAGGCTCGATGGCTTTGAGCAGGGACAGCATGGTGGGCACCAACTGGGGCATGGCTTTGGGCACCAGCGAATTCAAGCGTTCATCGGGCAGAGCCGGGGCCTGCTCACTTGAAGTCGAATGACCACGTAATCGCATCAGTTTCTTGTTTTTCCGAGCTAAAATGAAGGGGAGAAATAAGATTACGCATAACTTAAAGCATAATAACTTCATCTGAACGTTGGCATAACGGTGCATACTTGATCCTTGCATGACCAAGTCTGTGACTAAATACACTTTTATCTTTTGTATCTTGTTACAGTCTTTGGAAAATTAATCTTCACAGCTTTTGTTGCAGGTTTTATAAATGAGTCAGTGACAAGGATGATGAAAGATCTTTTGAAAATCTAGTTTAAAGCACATCTGCCAGATTGTAAGAAGTATAATCTTTGTATTCACGTTAGTTTCAACTGTTGAAAATGCTTGCATCTTTAAAGAAGCAAAACTTGCAAGAGTTGAAACTTCAAGTACAAAGTAACATTTTCTGTACACAACAAATCAAGTCAAATCAAGTGCAAATTTATTTGCACAGCACTTTTCACAGTACACATTGTTTCAAAGCAGCTTTACTTTAATATTGAACAGTTTTAGGGAAGTGTGATATGACAATGTTTGTTGACGATATGATTTAGCTATTTCGTATTTATTCATTATGTAGCATATAAACCAATGCTACTTTTAGTGACTAGGACTGCATGAAATTACTCACAATTACAGAGAGCGACGGAGAGAAGATTTGACGTACTGCAGTAACATGTTGAGAGTTATTAAGCAACAAACTGCGTGATTTTTATGAGCACAAACTAAATTATGAATATTCGTAGCATCTGGGGCACATGCGCGCATAGTCGGATTAATTTAATGATACGGTTTGTTGTGAGTGTAAGCAGACCTCAAAAAGGATTTATGTGGATCCAGTCGCTTGTCCTACAGTAGGTACGGATTTAAAAACTGATTGAAATAGAACTGTTTCCAAATGAACTCATTTATGAGATCTTGAGGTATGCAGAACATGGTTTTGATTTAATCACTGCACACATCAGCACACACTGAATACTCTTATTTTTAAAGTTGCAGTACAGATGGTTTAAAATGAACACAAATGAAGAAATAAAACTGTCTCTTTGCCTTATAAAAATGCTTTATTATTCGAGCTGTTGGAGTTTCACATCATTTGTTTTTGTATTGTATCACATCTGTAAATAAAGAGAAGGTCTGTGCGTATGACGCAGTGGGAGGTCAGTTATTGTTTCTGACAGCTTGAAGCCATAACTAATGAGCAACATCATTAATGGATTATTCAAAAACGCAACCATCTGAGGACCCATCCGTTGTTAAAACAAATAAACAGAGAAGAGTTTACTCTTTTTAAACTGCTTTTTGTCAAAGTTACAACAACTCAAGACATTTGAAAGGATTTAAAGACGGCCCAGAGATGATCTTTTTGCTCAACAGATATCTGGCACATTACGTCAAATGTCAGCGGTGCCTAACAATGTTCCTCTGCAAGCATTCTGCATTTATACGCCTGTTCTGTATTCTGGATTTTTTTTGGTTCTTGGTTTCTGTCCTGAACTGGCCACTGTTCACTGAAAAATCCCTTAGGTGCCACAAATTCTTTGGTTTTTCAGCATTTTTGTGTATTTGAACCCTTTCCAACAATCACTGTATGATTTTGAGATCCATCTTTTCACACTGAGGACAACTGAGGGACTCACATGCAACTATTACAGAAGGTTCAAACGCTCACTGATGCCCCACAAGGAAACACGACGCATTAAGAGCCAGTGGTGTAAACTTTTGAACAGAATGTAAATTTTTCTTATATTGTCTAAATATCATATTTTTGTCATTTAGTACTGTCTTTCAGAAGCTACAGAAGATACTTACATGTTTCCCGGAAGACAAAATAAATTAAATTTACCCTGATCTTCAAACTCAAAAAGTTTTCACCCCCCAGCTCTTAATGCATCGTGTTTCCTTCTGGAGCATCAGTGAGCGTTTGAACCTTCTGTAATAGTTGCGTATGAGTCCCTCAGTTGTCCTCAGTGTGAAAAGATGGATCTCAAAATCATACA
>JAHKKF010517325.1:0-10573 GCA_019740295.1 Labeo calbasu | reverse complement strand
TGTCTTCAAGATGTTTACGATTTAGAATGTATGTAAAACTGACTGACTTACAGACATCTGTCAGATGCTTTTCTAGATGAAGCGATGTTTAACAGACAGACATCTGGGTATCTGGGCAGCTATCTGGGTAAATTCAACGTTAATTTGATGCTTCTGTTCATACTATCTGGTATCCGTTATTTTACAACCTCACGGAGTATAAGAGTTATGACGCAACGCAGTGGATATTAAAATCGGCGGTAACACGTACAAAAGCCACATCACACAAAATGTACCATATGCACGTTCATCTGTTCCGGGATAAAAAAAAACGAACACTCTTTTAGTGCCACTCGGTGGACATTTCTTTTGGAAAATGCAAATATGTACTTACTCGCATCTCCCGAAAAAGTTCCCACAGGTTTCGTCTTGAGATCAAAATAAAAAAATGACAAACCCAGGACCAAGGGTAGGCCTGCTTGGAGTGGTTTTCAAACAAGCTGTTTACTAAGACTGCTGTTGAGACTTGCACCCACACAACAGCAAACCACACAAATACATGAAGGAGCAAATTTGCCCACCAATTTGCATGTGTTTGTTATCTGATAAACTACTAAGAAATGCCTCTACCTTCTTTGTGCGTCCTGCTGCCGTCATGTCCTGCAGTTAAACCACACAAAGGCAACTAGTTCCTTAATCAAACACACCTGATTTAAACTCGTCACCCATGTAAGAAAAAAAGGAAAATCTTAACAGGAATGCAAGTGCATGACAACAATAAGTTGAACAGGACTTGATGGCAAAATCAGGTCGGCACATATTCTTCAGACAAAGCTGTGATGTCGTTCTTTGCAAACTACAAGAACATTTTTTTCCAATTTAGTTTGACTATATAATACTAATGTTTGTCTTGTTTACTATACTTTTCTGATTAGGCAAGCTAAAGAGTGATCAGTCATTTTATTTGTACTTCATTTATGATATATGCCATTATTGCCATAATTATGTTATGCCACCCACTGACATTAGAAACCTTCACGTATGCAGATATAGCCTGCAGGCAATTACAGTTGGAAAGATGCAAGCTTTGTTTACAAATGCCCACAGCAAGGATTCGTTGTCAGTTTAATACATATTCATTAATTCCAGTTAATCTCACAGCGATCTAATTTGCACCACGTTTGTATTTCAAAACGGTTGCATACTTTTAAAGCTTTCTCCAATTTGCGGTAAATCCCCCAAACCACCACACAAGCACAAACTCGTCTTCTATAGAGTGTTGCAGGGATGAGCGAGTATATAAATCTAAAAACGATTTTTTTTCATTGCCCTAAATCAATCCAATCATTTCACAAATAAGCTGCATAATACAAACGCAATAAAAGTTATTTTTAACCAGTCCAAATCAAATCAAATCAAAGTTAGTATAAATCTAAGACATCTTTAAACTGTATCAATCATTTAAATCTTTCAAATATGAGGAAACCATGAGGAAATCAGGAAGTCCAGAAATATCTAAGTCCAGTTAGCAGAAAGGGGAAGTGAGAGCAAAGAGTGAAAAGAAGAAGTGAAGAGCCTCGTAAAAGACACAGGTTTTATCTGCCTAGAGCAGGGGTGGCCCGATACGTGACCCTCCGGGTCAGAGGCGTCATGCCCATTGAATGTGTGATTTTTGAGCCAAGTGGATTTTGAATGCACCTTCCAAAACACAAAAAGAGCTGAATAATATTTTCTATATTTGATACAATCACACAGGCTGATTAGATCGTTTGCGTCATATCGTCAGCTGATAAATTCAAATCTGCGTTCGCTGGCTGGAGCTGAGCCACAGAAAGACGCGTTTTACAGCACCGCGCATTATAACCAATCACACACAATGCTGTCGAGCTTTTGTATGCATTGACCAATCAGAGGCGTTCAGATGAGTTAACGCTAAAATGCCGGTGTTTCTTTACTCGCTCGCTGACCTAACACTTTCTGGCGAATTCGGAAAACAAAACAGTGCAGATGTGTGTACGAATCTGTAAGTAAAATTTACAGTGTAAACAGTTTCAGTGATTTTAATGGGAGTTTTTGAGAGTGCTTGAACTCTAGAATATGTTAATTGATAATGTAACTTACATTTATTTTTATTCACTCTTAAATTCACAAGGCAGTCATATTAAAAACCATATGACGAGTTCACGCCGACTTAGACAAGACCAGCATTTGAGGTTAAAAAGTACATAAATTGTCAGTTTGTTTCAAAAATGTACGATCGTTTTGATAAGACGCTTCTTGCTCGGCTGGGATCGAGTCATTTAAAGCTGCATTTAAACTGCATTTTGAAAGTTCAAACTTGGGGGCACCCTTGAAGTCCACTATATGGAGAAAATTCCTGAAATGTTTTCCTCAAGGAACATAATTTCTTACCGAAATATCTGCCTGCCCACAATAAAGCCTGATCTGAATATATTATTATTATCCATATTGTTGACTCTAATCTATTATCCAGCATTTGATGATAAATGTGAAACTGCACGATGCATTTTTTTTAAATACATTTCCTCTACGGTTATATCAGATGACACAAATGTACTAGTCATAATAGCTCATTATGCATTTGCGCCCCTGAGTGGCCACATGTGGTACATTTTTAAACGAGTTACAAATCACAACCATACATTACATTTGGGGAGTATATGTGTGTGTTGCTCTCCTTGTGTCATTTTTTTTTTTTTTTAATTTCACCTGTTCTGCTCATTGTGATGGCTATTATGTACTTGCGCAAGTTATCTACTTATGAGGAGAAAGTCCTATTTGCCACAGTCATTGGACCACTCAAAAAATGAAATGCTGAGTAAAATATGATAAATATAAAATCCTTAATTCTTTTAAAAATGAATACTTAAAGCTGCAGTCCCTAACTTTTTTTGTGTTCACTGTTTATGAGTAGCCCAGTATCTAAACAGAGAGAAGTAGTTCCTTCCTGCTGTTTATTAATTCCTAGAGTGCCAAAAGTTACAAACTGCAGCTTTAATTTACATTGTTTGTGAATTTTATGTTTTTGATATGTATGTATTTTTTCAGGTGATGGTTCATGAGAGGGTGATGAGATACAGTACATGCTGAAGAATTGGTGCCACCTAGTGGACAAAACAGTAAGTCCACCAGTTGGGGGCGGGAAGGGGGCAAATGTTGCAGCAAATACATATAATAACACACACTGCTGTTATTGTTGGACAAGTACACTAGGGGGCGGCATTAAACTTTTCTTTTTACATTAGTTCAAGTGTGTCCTTGGGTGCTTCTCATTTCTTATTTGTGCATCCTCATTTCCTTTCCTCGCGTCTTAGCTCCACTCCTTCAGGATATGAGGTAAGAATGCAAGAAAAGAAAGTGAGAACGGAGGAATCAAAGGATGCACATTGGAATATTCTTGACCACTCAAGCATCACTTAAAAGTGCTAAAAGGATCTTCCCTTATGTTATTAAAGATTGTTATTTAAGGCATTCATAAAGCAAGATGCCCTGTTGAAATATACAGATATGATTGGTTTATTTAAACTGCAAAGGTAAAATATAAATGTAAATTATTACGACAGATGTGAAGGGGGAGGAGAATTTATGTGTGCGTCAGTTTTTTCCTCATATAACTTACCTGTGTATCCTCGCTCTTGACTCCTCTGGAAGCCTCCTCATGCCTTGATCCTCCCCTGCAGTTAGAGAACTGAGACGCCTACAAGATGGCTGAGTTCATACGGTTTCTGGGTCATAGGACGGAGAACGGAGGAGCGAGGAAACCGGCCTTGTGTCTCAGTGTTCATATTATCCATCCTAAGTAGTATGTGAGATTAGAATAAGTGTGTCCCAATGTGTAATATGCTGAAAAGAGTTTGCCAAAAGTCCCTGGATAGTCTACTATTTCAGGTCGATTTTTGAAGTATGGATCCAGTTAATTTTTTCTGCCTATTAGATTGTGTTTTATTAACGTCTACACCTACTCCAACTCTAAACTTAGCCCTTTCTATAATACAAAAAGAGTATTACCTTTCTACAGTGTGACAAAAATAACGTTAGATTGATGTGCGCATGCCCAGTAGCCAGAGCCGTCTCCCTTCTAGCCTTTACCCACTCCAGTGATTGGCTATCATTGCCCACAATCCATTTACTTTGGAAAAGGATTCGGTCTAGAACTACAAACACACAAAAAAATTGCATTTAAAAACAACAAACAACATGGTGGATGTGCGCGACTGGCGGTTTGGTAGATGTTTAGAAAAAGGGGTTTGAATTGGAGTAATAATCAACATTTTATATTGTATTGGTCAACTTGACATCATTCACCATAGTAATCACTGAATATTCGAAATGCCACAATCCTGCACAGTCATTGGTCTGCAAACCTATAGTATGGTAAATGACGTCAAGTTCACCGTTCCAAGATGGCGGATGCCACTACGTGCTTGGAACGATCGAATGGTGAATCTATACATATTTTATATCTACACATGTAACGATGTGACAGAACGTTCACAAAGAAGCAGTTGTGTGATGTTATGTATGTCCAATAGCTTGCCTACTCTTCTACTGCTCACTTCAAAGTGTGTACTTTTTTCATCAAAAAAGTATATACTTTAAGGGCGTAAAAGTAGGCACACTGGGACATAGCAGAGGAGGGTATGTATAAGTGCAGACTGGAGATCTCCAAATGGGGGCGGGATCTCCAAAAGTGGGCAGAACCTCCAAAATGGGGCGGGGTCTCATCACGCAAAGACTTTCACCATTGGCTCTGGCTTCAGCCAACTGTTATTAACTTACATTTCAAAATAAAACTTTATAAATTAAACATCGTTTCTATTTGTTTTAAAATAAAGCTTAAATATGCTACATAAATAAATATGTTCATTGAGAGCAGAGCCCAAAGCTCATTGCCAGTGGTGTTCGAACTGGAGTTAGAACCTCTGCTTAATGATATAATCTGAAATGCCCCGTGAGCCATCACAGCCCAGTGCAGGGGAAAGGTTTTACTCTATCGCTTTGTTTTTGCAGGGTAGGAGGGTGTAGTGACGCTGAGTGTAACTAAAAAGGTCCCATGGTCTGGTGAGGTCCAGTTTATCCACCACGCTATTCAGCACCAATCCCACCGTGCAATCAATTTCACTGGTGAAGGTTAGGGTCAAGTGTGGGGTAAGTTTAGGGGTTAGCATTGTTTGTAGCATAGGAAATCAAGCCTGTGATTGACACAACCAAGAAAACCTTTAGAATCAGCTGTGGGGTGGAGTTTGCACTGTCAGTGGGAGGAAGCCACGCCCTATTTTGGAGCTCTCACTTTGTTTTTTTGAAGATCTCCAGGCTGCAGTTATACCCTTCTCCAAGATCAGCCAATGGTCCAGGGGCCTGACGTCTGAGGCTAAGACCAGGTGTGTTCGAACTAATCTGTTCCTGGAGGGCCACTGTCCTGCAGAGTTTAGTACCAACTCTAATTAAACACACCTGAACTAGCTAATCAAGGTTTTTCAGATTTACTAGAAATACCTGTTGGAGCTAATTTGTGGGACAGTGTAGCCTACTGCGTTAGTTAAATATAAGTAGGGCACAGAAGAGCACTTTGTTCACATGTAAAATGAAGTGCTAATCTATGATATGCACACAGTGACTAAAATGAGTTAGTAATGAGTTGTGTGAATCTCACGAACTGACAAAACCCACACCTTCTAGAATTACGCAGCTTCTCAGGAAAATTCCTGAATGCTACATTGTTTTGCGGCAACACCTATTACAATCACAGTGAGTTGTTTTGTTTGAATGGCATTTAAGGTCACAATTGTTGTCATTATGTGCTTTCATCTTTGTTATAGAGCTTCTCAGTGTTATATATAGCTCCTGCATTATCTTCAGCCTTTATCCAAAGTGCTTTAAAAATGAGAAAAATGGCACATAATTTATCATTTATCATTTATCAAGAGCAACAACTCCCACAGTACTGTCACGGCAGATTTCACAAGTGAGCTTGAGCAGAAGTAAAACAAGAGAAAAGGATACAGATATAGAGGCAATACATTAACAACTTCGTACTTCATTTCAAAAACACCAGATGCTGCTCATTCATTGATCACAGAGAAAGGGAGGGCACATATAAACCTGGAAGGGTGCTGATCCCCTGTGCCAATCCTGAAGGCCAAAGTCCAAATTAAAAGATGACTGTCGAAGAGATACAGTAATAATAACCATTATATGACACTGGCCTTTTTAAGTGCTTTATATAAATAGGATGATGGGAGACACAGCGTAAACAGGAATGACACCCACTCCTAAAGCGTTACAAAATATAAAAAATATACAAAACAATACTGTGAAATGTGGAGTGATATGACAAGATAAACAAAAAATACCTAACTAATCTAAAATAATATTTAGCTTTAGCTGCTCTAAAATGAAATGTAATGAAATGCATATAAGGGGAAAACACCAGTGTTGTCAAAGTGACATCAGCTTGGGTAAACTGCAAGAATTCATGGGACTGACCTACAGTTGTTAGGTCAGAATGATAGCAGAAGTCTGGGAACGTTGGCTGCTTTGAATGGCCAAAGAGTGTGTAAAAACTGTCCCCACAATAACATCCTGGTGTGTGAAAAATCTTGGACATATTTTAAAGAGTCTATGCCGTGACCTTTACATGTGTTACCCTAATAAGTGCTCATTGTCACAGTATTTTGGCGTCACTGCATCTTGCATCTTGGTGGATTGTAACAGAATGTGACAAACATGTCTCCCGGAAGTCCTGTATAATTCAACCAATCCAATGATGAATTTGAAACTGCTGAAATGTTTCTAATTTTGTGTGCCATATATGAATCAGAGGTTCAGCCAACGGTCCGTAGGCGTGACGTCTGAGCCTGAAACTAGTCGGGTCCTAAGTTTGTGTCTTAACATTTGAATATTCTGTCTGTTCTGCTGCAACAGCATCCTGCAAGGAAACATCACAATCAAGCAGGTTCAAACACATTGAATTATAAAAGTGAAGGACAGAATAATTTAAAATAAAAGCTCTTTTTTTCACAGTTGAGCAGAAAGAGTGAAGAAAACCTTTCAGTATTATCACATCAGAAAGAAACAGCAGTGTGATAACATATGATCAGACACATACACAACAGACTACAGGAATATAAAAAAGCTGAGGGAGTTTACACATAGTAATACAGTATATCTTACCGTACTCTGAACACGATATGCACAGAATGTTGCATCAACAAAGTACCTCTTCCTCTTGAGCCTTAACTGTTTTAATAATAATCACACATTTAATAAGCCAAACTACACTTAATTAACATTTATTTTTTATTTTAATATATATTTTGCATGTCAATACTTGCCTTCTTGTTTTGATTGTTTACACTTCCTGTGGTACATCAAACCTGCAACTACAGCTATGAACACCAAAAGCAGCAGCACTACAAGAACTACTGAAATGTTGAAAAGACGTGAACTATTTTCCTGTTCTGTAATGCACAGAAAAAAGCCAAAAAGGTAATCTTAATACAATATAGTTTAAACTTAAAATAAATAAATAAATAAATAAAATTATGGTGATTGAACATATTACATTTCACCTATAAGCAGGTATTCAAGTAAAGTACTTTCAATCAGTTACAATCATTAAAGAAATGATTAGTTTTTTACTTTGTATTTGCTTTTGAAACAGGATGTTTGGTGGGACAAAAGGTCTTTTACACTGCAAATGGCCTTGAATTTAAGAGAAATGCCACACCTTGACTGTCTAGACAAATATTTGTATATTATAATTTCTGCTACCAATGAACTGTCAGTGTTTAAGATAACATCACAGATGAGAGAACACATATACATGACCTTAAAGCCCTTAAACATGGACTAAATACTATAAAACACAAGTTTGATTCAATTGATTAGAGGGAAATACCTGAAAATGTCCTACCTGAATGTATGATATGTGAACATGGCTGACAGAGTTCACTGATGTTGAGATGTTGAGTCTGGTTGCTGATGGGATTCTTGATCACGCAGCTGTAGGTGTTGTTATCCTGATATTTCACCTCCAGAGGTAGAGAGAGACTGATGCTGAGATCAAAGGCGCTGATGCTGGACAGTAAACTGTTTCCTTTGTACCACAAGAGAGTCACATCACTCACATTCACCACTGAACACAACACTGAACAATTAGACACTGATGAACATTCAGATGATGAAGAAGAAAGGTTTGAAGAGTCTCTGGTGATGACAGGAATGGGTAGAGGAGCTGGAAAACAAATGAATAAATTATGACAAACAGTACAGATTTATGAATGTCGTCTGATTTCTAAACTGTGAAATTTTTTTAAAACAATCTCATAACATCAGTCAACTCTCACAACATCAAAAATCAGAGGTGCAAAAGCAATGTGAGGTTAAATTATGACAAAATGTTAATTTATTAATTAACTCTCAATTTAAGACAAATTAATGTATAACCAGCATGAAAGTGTTTAAGCAGAAAACCACATACCATAGACTTTAACACTAAAACGCTTTAATGTTTCTATGTTTCCTTTTCTGTTGATGGTAAATTCATAACGTCCAGTGTCTTTTTTGCTTATGTTCCTGATGGTGAGAGATCCTGTCTGACAATCAATCTGAAATCTGTCTCTGAATCTCTCATCATCACATTCAGTCATTTTCTCTTCTTTGTTGTAAGCCTTACATAGAAGATCTCCATCAACAGACTTCCACTGTATCAGATCATCACGTTGTATTTCAGTAGCATTGGGGTAAAATATCACGGGTTCTCCCTTCATCACTAAAACATTATTTTCAACTGTTACATCTGTAAAACACAATTATCCAGTTTGAACTTGATAATCACTGCAATGTGAATTCTTCTCATCCTGTTATCATTACTAAGTGAGAATTTCAAAGGGTTTGCATATATTGCATTATAAATTCTACTCACATGATCTGGAAAAGAATTGTTGTCGAGTTTGAGTGGCCGCGTACATGTCGCTGAAGCTCCAGATAAAGTGTGATCTGCTCACCTTGTCCTTAAACCCCTCATAACTGTCAGAGGTAGAGATGATTCTTTCATAGACCTCAGGGGTGTGAATATTTGAAGATCCAAACAGCCATACAACATGATCGCCTCGCTGCGTTTCAGTAATATCATTGTGAAGAATGATGAAATCTCTCTCAGTCACTCGTGCCATCATTTCATCTCCCGAAAAATCATTCACATCTGGTAAAAAGTTGAATTAAAGCAATAGCTATAATATGTGATGAAAAATGTTACCGCATCTGAAAATTAATCTTGCAAAGTTGCCAGTTTTTTGTTTTGTTTTTGTTTTTGTGATAATCTATTAATCAAAAAGACAATTCTCAGTTTAGTAATAACTCTTTTGGTCACCAAGAGTTTTGCAAACGTTTTCAAACGCTCTGTGTACTATATGATATGACGATAGTTTTTGTCAAATGAAACGGTAAAATGCTCCTGAAGTGACTAAAAGCAGCTCTTGAGATTTAGTTAATGTGTTCAGTGTCCGCATATAGTGAGATGACAAGACACTGAAAACACAGCGTCACGCGTGTTTGAGTTTGAGTAGATGAAACCGAGCGTCTGTGTCATTGATTCACACAGAAACGTATTTAAATAGTCTTTTGCGGTTTAATATTCACAGACACGAGTCCATATCGCAATTTGATTAAGTGTACCGACGTACTTTTGATTTATATCCAAAACATTTTTAATTTCTTTACATTCCGCGTTATACAGTGAATTCCATTTTGAAAAGATTCCTCGATTCCGTCTGCGTTTAGCGCATTGCTGAATTTCATGATGCCCTAAATTTATTTCGCGAACCCCCGGACCCTACTTTCAGAATCTCTGGATTACTAGAAGATATAGAGTTAAAAAAACAAACATGACTCACCATCCACACACAGATCAAAACAGAAAAAAGCAAGAAAAAAATTCAAATCCTTCAATAGTTTAAATAGATGAAGAGTTAACGCGCTTCGATCGGATGTTCTACTGTTTCTCATTGTAAAGATGATACCAGCAAACAAACTGGAGAAAGCTTCATTTATTTCATGGAAGTGTCCTAACTTATGTCATCTACTACAAGACAATCCCAAATGAAAACGAAAAGTGCACCTGCGTAACACGTGAGTTGTGACGTGGACAGATGTGTCAGGTCTGTTTGGGCATTAATGTTGATCCGGGATCAACAAAAAATGATGTACTTCGTGAAATCAAGTTCTCCTTTTTTACTTTCAACTTACTACTATCGATGTTCATGCAAACACGTCTTTGTTTGTCACATGACTATTTGGATACGCAAAAGACAGCAGTCAAAGCCATTCAGTTGAGTTTCACCTGTTTACAGAAACTACAAATCCAGCTAACAGGAAGCATTCTCAGTACTTTGGCAAATGTTCAAGCTATGGGACCAAATTCCCGCCCAATGTATTACAGTCACGGATAAAAAAATAACAAGTGTGAAAACAAAATTTAAAAACGCAAGTAAAAATATACTGCACTAAATTTAAAAAAGAAAGCAAAGTTTTCAGAATAGCAAACAATGGTCATGGATTGAAAAGTAATAAG
>JAHKKF010517324.1:0-10000 GCA_019740295.1 Labeo calbasu | reverse complement strand
ATTATTATTAATAATAATAATAATAATAATATTAGTAATGTTGTAGTATTTTTGTGTTGTCATATTTATTTATTTATTTATTTATCCATTTATTTAAGTACTTGAATTAAAATGAAATGTTGCCTTTTATTTTATTTTTATATTTTTTGTTTTTACTTTCATTTTAGTTAAATTTGTAGCAGTTTTCTTGTGTGCTGTCATTTTTATTAAAGTAAAAACAAAAAATATAAAAACAAAATCCAAGGCAACATTACTCATTTTCATGTAGCTTAACTTGAAGTAATAAGATAACTAACATCAACAAATTAAATAATAATAATAACAACAACAACAACAAGACAAAAACAAAACGGCTGTTTTTAAACAACAAACAACAGAATGGATAAAACTGTACCTAAATTTAAAGTAACAACAAAAAAACATAGAAATACAACCTAACTAAAAATATGAATAATGACAGGACTAACCTCCAGGGGCAGGTAGGTGTGTTTCTGCTCCTGGCCCACCTGTAGGCAGGGCAGGTGGGGGTATTTGAGCTGCAGGTTGTACTTCTCTCTGAAATACTGAGCTACTGTTCGTTCTACAGTTTGGCCGTTCTCCAACTGCAAAGGGAACCTGGATGGAGTCAAGAAACATGACTTAACAACAAACCACCACTAGAGGGCATCAAAGAGCAGAGATAAACTGCTTACTTGTTTAGAACTACTCTTACTATTTCTGCAGTATGTACTCTGCATACTGGGTAAAGTATGCAAATATCCTGCATGGAATGCGCTGAGGTCATGTGACAACAATGCAACATACTATGTTTACAGCTACAGTACATAATGCATTGTTTCACATACTATATTATTTTATAGTTAAATTATTGTACTACAGTAATAAGAATCATTATTTACAATAATAATAGTGCAAATGCTTAGGTGATAATTATGAGAAAATTTGTTTAATAGTCATGAATAAAATTCAGTAAGAAATACATCATTTTACAAAATGTATTCTGAAAATAAATAAATAATTATGGCCTAAAACAGAGATTTAATTTTATTTATTAAACCAAATAAATAAACAATATTCTGAATGTGGTATTCATTAAGGAGTTAGTATAAACATTATTACTAAATGTATAAATAATTATTACAATAAACTAAAATTGAAATGAATGCTGAAAATAAAAAAAAAAATCTAACTAAATATCTATCTAAACAATTTAGTATGAAATACATCATTTTACTAAATGTATTTTGAAAATAAATAATAAATACATTTATTTTAATGGCCCAAAAGAGATTTAATTTTATTTATTCAAATAAAGAAATAAACAATATTCTGAATGTACTATTCATTAAGGAGTTACTATAAACATTCTTACTAAATGTATAAACAATTATTAAAATAAACTAAAATTGAAATGAATACTGAAAAACAAAAAAAAAAAATCTAACTAAATATCTAAACAATTCAGTATGAAATACATCATTTTACTAAAAGTATTTTAAAAACATATAAATAAATAAATAAATAAAATACATTTATTTTAATGGCCCAAAACATAGATTTAATTTTAAAATCTAACTAAATATCTATCTAAATACAAATAAATACTACAATCTATAATAGTATATAAATAATACTAATAACTAATTGTCTATTAGTCCTAAAATTAATTAATTTTACAACTATTTTAAACAAATATTTTAAAATCAATAAAATGTCATGTTTACACTTTAACACTTTAAGTTGTATTAACTTGGATGTAACATGCAGGATGTTTGTCAGAAGAATGAATGAATAAAATGAATAGATTAATAAATAAATAAATAAACAAACAAACATTTTAATAAAGAAAAAGAGTCAAAAAATAGATAGTAAGTTATTCAGAACGTTGTTTTACTGAGATAAACGTGCTCTACATAGAATAAAATGGCTTTTATTAGGCCACAAATATGATGCATGTCATGTAACGTGTCAAATATTTAAAACTGAACTTTTTAATTACCGAGTGCACCTAAAATCAAGTCAAAATTCATATTAAAACAATGTGACTTTGTCCTCTGCAATCAATACGAAGTATCGTCATAACACGCTTCACTTCCTCGGTTTGACTCACGTTTGGTGGCTGGCGGGGCGGCGGGTCACATTGCAGACCCGGTACTTCCTCCGCATGGTTCCGCAGTGTGTCACCTCCACCTTCAGACCTGCACACAAACCAGCCAATGAGAACGGGACGAACACACGCACATAAACACACATGAACACACGCACACGTACCTTTGATTTCTTTGGTGAATTTGACTCGGTGGGAGTCGGTGAGGGGGCGAGGCTGTTCGTCAATGTTGTGGATGTCCAGTACCTCACACATGAACTGAATAACTGGCTGTGCTTTGTAGAAAGCCGTGGCTGACACTGCAAGACAGAAAAGATAAAAAAAAACAGATGAAAACTGTCAAAATTATAATTTAAAATCTACCATTTTAATACTTCCTCTGCAGTACAAAAAAAACAAACAAAAAGACCATTTATTAGTGGTGTGGAATCATGATTTTTGCACAGGCAAGAACTACACACATTTTCTTTCAGAATACATGTGAGACTTTAAGACCTTTTTTAATATATATTTAATTTTATTCAAATACATAAATAAATAAATAAATAAATAAATAAATAAATAAATAAATAGTATTCCGAATAAAGTCAACTTTAAAAACTTTTAAGACCTTTTTTAAATTGGTTTATGTACTAATATATCTATACATACAAATTAAAGGTTAACCGATTTTGGATATTGCTGATATGATAATAATGTGTTTAAAGGAAGGCAAGGAAAAGATTGTGTTGATATTAATAAACTCATTAAACTTTTATTAGGACTGCAAAATGAACAATTAACTACATTTAAATTAAAGTTTGCTTACATATTATATGTGTGTACTGTGTATATTTATTATGTATATATAAACACACATAGATACATGTACATATTAAGAAAAAATATTAGATTTATGTATAAAATGTTTATATTTATATATAATATAAAATATAACAAATGTAAATATATATATATACACACACACACACACACATTTTTTAAATACATACATGTATGTGTGTATATATATATATATATATATATATATACACATACATACACACACATACATAATAAATATATACACACATACATAATAAATATATACACACATATAATATGTATAAAAAAAAAATAAATTCTGAATGCGATTATTCGTTTTGCATCCCTATTTTTAATAAAATGTGTTAAATAATGTTCTTAGTCCTTCCTGTGATGGGCACAGCTACAAAAGTTTGTTAAATTCAATGCCTGATACAGTTTGCATAACCAAAAAACTAAATTTTTCTAAAAAAAAAAAAAAAAGAAGTATGCATAATGCATGCATTTTAATTATAAACAATCTTAAAATTACTGGGACTCTTATTTTGAAAGGTCTATAATTCCAGATGCTAAGGTTTTATAATTCCAGATGCTAATTCCAAAAAAATGAGAGAGGTAAAATCTGCACAATATATTACAATATAAAATCCATAAAGTAAACTTTGTCTGAAAAGTTAGTTAAAAAAAAAAAAATAAATAAAAAGTTGGAATGAACTCAAAACTAAAATAAATAAATAAAATAAATACATGTTTTTTTTTTATTAATGCATGTTACTATGAAAGTTTTACTAGTGCATATATATATATATATATATATATATATATATATATATAAGTAAACAAAAGTAAATAAAAAATGCTTTGTAATCTTTAATCAAAATATCAGAAATTCTGCAATACAATTTTTTTCTTGTTCAATTGCGGTTTCACTTGAAAATACACTACCATTTAAAATTAGATAAAAAGGGATCTAAAATACAGTAAAAACAGTATAATTCTGAAATATTATTACAATTTAAAATAAGAGTTATCCAAGTCAATATGTTTTAAAATATAATTTATTCCTGCAATGCAAAGCTGAATTACTGAAAAGTAATGTCATAACTATGCTCCTACGTTTAAAAGATTGCATTAAAAAAAAAAAAAAAACTTGAAAATTCATAAAATTCAAGGTGACATTTACAAGCAGAATAATTTAATTTATTAGAATGCAATAAGTAAACTTTGTGTTTAAATATTTATGCGTCAAACTGTAAGAATAATATAATTATTTATAAGCCTAAATTAATCTTAAAGAGTTTTGTTATACCATGTAAGACTTTTAATGACCTTACATTTTATTGAAAAAGACATTAAGACTTTTTAAAGACCTATAAGAAGCTGGTTTTCTTTAAATGTAAAAGTTAACTTAAAACAAAGGTGCAAAGTGGCTTGTATTTGACAGGCGAACGGTTCAACACACGACTGTCCACTTTTACATGTTTTTACCTTGCACTCATCATTTCTAATTGAACTTCACAAAACTTTTATGACGCTGAAATATGTAGATGTCGCTCTTTATTAGTCCTGTGAGAAAACATCTACACAAATGTTGACGTGAACTCAAAGCCAATGCGTTCGCGCTCTTTCTGAGCCCATTCACTCCATTATAAGTGTTACAATGAGCCAGTGAAAGGAGAGACGATTTCAGACGGTTAGACTTTTCCCTGCCCTTTAGTAGGGAGGGGATGCATCAGTCGACGCAGCCAATTGAATTGTGGGAGTCTGAGAGAGCGGGAAAACACGCAGACAGGGGGACACAGAATTGGTGAACTTAGAGAGACAGAAAGAGCGAGAGAGAGACTTGTTTAACGCCCCCCTTCAATCAAACAAACCCCCACCCGCCATCTTTCAGCCCTTCATCCCCTCGGCAACAGCACGAGCGGTTCCCACACTCTGTGCGAATACACATGCTAAGCCCCGTCAGCAAAGTCAAAGAGTGCACACCGTCAATGTTGAGCATCATCTTCCACATGGCTGGCCGAACAGACTGGTGGAAGCCGAACCACACCTCTCTGCCTCCACCCAGAGGATGGTCGTAGCCCTCCGGGGCAGAGAAGAACGAGCGGCCCACGGGTGTGTACCTGAGAGAAACAACACAGACAGAAAACATCAGCAGGCAAAACAGGGGCTAAAATGCTGTATTTCATTAGGGATTCAATAAAGAAGAAGTCCATTTCCAGAACAAAAATTTACAGAAAATGTACTCACCCCCTTGTCATCCAAGATGTTCATGTCTTTCTTTCTTCAGTCGTAAAGAAATTCTGTTTTTTGAGGACAACATTTCAGGATTTTTCTCCATATAATGGACCGATATGGTGCCCCGATTCTGAATTTCCAAAATGCAGTTGTAAATGATCCCAACCAAGGAAGAAGGGTCTTATCCAGCAAAACGATCGCTTATTTTTTTTTTTTAATTCAATTTAAATACTTTTTAATCTCAAATGCTGAGATTATATGGAGAAAAATGCTGAAATTTGATTTCTTTACGGCTGAAGACAGACAGACATGAACATCTTGGATGACAAAAGGTGAGTACATTATATGTCAATTTTTGTTCTGGAAGTGGAGTTTTCCTTTAAGGACTTTTCAAGCACTACTTTTTTTTTTTCCAAGGACTTCAATCATAGATCTCACTTATCAAACAATGTCTTCTCTTTTAAATTAAAACCACGGTTAAGTTTCGTAAAGGATTTTTAACTGTACTGCCTTAATGGTTTAACATTTTCTAAAAAAATATCGGGGGAAAAAAAAAAAATTCACGAAACCACTCCGAAATCCTGATCTCAAACAAATGATTTGCGATATGCGCTCTGAAGTCCCGAACTGAATCAAATGATACGCAAACCCATTCCGAAGTTCAGACGTGAAGCAAAAGATTCGTAAACCTGCTCCGAAGTTCCAATTTAAATCATTTGCAATACGCACTCCAAATTCGTGATCTAAATCCAAAGTCCCAATCTAAATCAAATGATTTGTAATACGTGACCCAATTGGAGCACTTCAAAACAGTGAATCACTTTGTGACGCAATGGTCAAACTGATTCAGAATTTCAAAAAACTGTTTCACCCATTACTACGTGCTTTTTAAAATCGTGACAATGTCACAATTCAAAAATGATTTAATGACTTTTAATTTGATCTGTTTTTTTGCTAATGAATCGCTTAAAATTAATAATCAAATTCACAAGTTCAAATCAATCGGAGCGGTTCCAGCATAAATGACTTCTTTTTACGTCTTCAACCATGTTTACACGTGTGTTCATTTGCCAAAAACATAACTTTTTATATTAAAAACAAACAAGCAAGCCTGTCCAGATTCAAAAAGTAAGGCAAAAGTAACATAACGCATTACTTTCAATAAAAATTACCTAAGCAATGTAATTAGTTACCTTTTAAGGGAGTAACGCAATATTGTAATGCATTACTTTTAAAAGTACCTTTCCCCAACACTGCATATGATCCTTCAGAATCACTGTAATATGCCGATTTGCTGCTTAAGAAACATTTCTGATTATTTTTAAAATGAAAAATACTTGAAAATATTTCATATTTACATGAAAGCCATAATACCTTTTTTTTTTCAGGATTCTTTGAACAAAGTTCAAAAGAAAAGAATGTATTTGAAAAAAAATCTTTTGTAACATTATAAATGTCTTTGTCACTATGGATTAATTCAATGCAGAAAAGAAACTATTAATCTATTAATTATTAATATAAACTGATCTCTAACCTTTCAAGTCTAATCAACAGTAAAGTTGACTGCAACATTCATTTCAAGCTAAGTATAATCTGTTTCCACAGACCATTTGCTTTGATATTTTGCATTGCGCATTGTGTTCAAACTAGATTTGAGATCACTGTATAACAATAAAAATATATGACCTGAACTAGAAATGTAGGAGTGCAAGTGCCACCAGCTTGTGTTTATCTCAGACTCACTTCATGGAGGGTAGATGGCGTAGCACCACATCCACAGCGTGAACTGGGTTGGTGCTGATTGGCTTGTCCAGCTCCAGCGGCTCCGGCATACTGCGCCCAGTCAGCACCTCGTGCAACAAGTGCCAGCTCACCAGGGACACGAATTTAATAGTGACTTTAAAGGGTCGGTCTTTACCCCCCTCCCCTGGCAGCGTAACGTCCAGATCCACCTGTGGACACATAACACACCATGCTCATTTGAAAAACAGGCCTAATATTAGATAATTTGATGATGCAGAGTTCAAAGATACCAATTTTAAAAATTGCTATGTACAGTTTTTTCTCAAAATTAAATAGCAAAAGTTGTCAAAAATAAAGTTTCAGCAAAGGAGTAGAAAAAAAAAAAAGTGAAAGTCTGGATTAGGCACAGAATAATGTCTTCAGGATCATTCACTCTCAGTAAAAAAAAAAAAAAAAAAAAAAGTACAAAAGATGTCACTGGGGTACCGCCACAAAGACAGCTTTTGTGCCTTTTTTTCTAAAAGTGCTCACATTTGAAAATGGGATGAGAATTAATTAAAAAATAAATAAAGTAAATTATGTCAGAATAAGACAGGAATCACGTAAGGGAGAGTACAAGATTTCTACACCTTACAGATGGTCATCAAAAGCAAAAATACTATGAAATATGAAAAAGAATGATACACTCAAGCAAAAGAGACACTATTTTGGAATCAGCACCACAAAATTAGAACAAAATAAGAACAACTAATGGATTTAATTCAGCAAATATTGTGCAAGGCAGTGTTATTAACTGAAATGATGGAAAACAAATATAAACATTAACTGACAAAAGTGTAACTACAATTTAATTTCAGTTATAAATTTCTCATATTTGTGTAGTTTAGATTAGTTTAACTTTAGTTTAATATGTAACATAACTAAAACTTAATCACATTTTTACATAATTACGAACATTAAAAAAGTAATAAAAAGTAATAAAAGTGACAACAAAGCAACAAAATGATATATCAGTATCAATGATGCAAAATCTCCGATCTGCAATTTTAAATTATTTCTAATCATTGCATATTCAAGAAATATTCTTGATATGCAAAGATTATGCTAAAATTTAGAAACTTTGTGAATATCATGATGATTTTAATATCCACATTTATTCCCAATTTGTGCAATAAAAAAAAACATTACCTGAAATAAAAAAAATATTATTTCAGCTAGTTGCCAAGGCAACATTCTAATTTAAATTTAAAAATCTAATTTAAATTAAAAAAAAAAAAAAAATTATAACTGTATATTAATGATCCTAAAATAACACTGCAATTAGTTTAACTTTAGTTTAACACAACTAAAAATAAATTAAAACTTATATTTTTACATAGACATTAAAAAAGTAATAACAAAGCAATAAAAGTGACAACAAAGCACAACAAAATTACTAAAACAATAAAGTAAAAAAGGAAACCATAATGTAAAAATAAAACCTAACCCATAAATGTAATGAGTATGTATCTATCTATCTATCTATCTATCTATCTATATATATATATATATATATATATACACATAAATAATACAGATAAATAAGGCAAGAAACATCAAACAACAATATTACTTAACTAAAAATTTACATGAAAAAAGAAAATATAAAAAAATATAATTCAAAGAAAAAAAACTTAAAAAGTAACACTGCAATGGGCAATTTAAAAAATAAATAAATAAAAATGTTACAAAAAAAACAACAATCATTTGAACTTAATAAATATTCTTAATATATACATGCAATTTTTGTGACAATGTGTAATTGATGAACTTTGTGAATATCATGTGTCTCTGGATAACAATTTGTGCACCTAAAATGCATTCTAGCTTGCATCTCACTATGTTTTGTTCACTTACCCCCGCAGGCGCCACAGGCAGTGGGTTGGCGGTGTAGAGGCTTTTCTTCCCATCATAAACTGGCCTTCGATCCCCAAAGATGGTGACTTTAAAGTGCTGCACCATGGAGTCCACAACCTCCCTGCAGAGACAGCGCTCATCAGGAATATTCTGTCATAGGTCATTCATAAGCTTTGAGCAATTGTCCCACACAGCCTACCTGTTCACACGGCGTGGACACTTCTCAGGCTTTATGTCGACCTCATACAGGTAGACATCCATCTTGGGGATCTCCACCTGGAAGCAGTTGGCCAGCAGCTTGATGGGTTTCCCCACGGTGCCATAGCCGGGCCTCCGTGGCACGGAGAACAGGGACTGGGCCCCAACGGCTCCTGAGAGGGACAGAGTAACAAAACGTTACGTACTTTCGCATTCGCAACTAGCAGTAACATCACAGGTGAGGCAAAGTTCAAAACAACAACGACGCAAAATGAAACTAGATGGTACAAAGCCAAATCACTGCCGTTATATAAAGAATGGATGCGTCAACATTTCAAGCACCTGATGCAACACACATTCAGCAGAAGGACTATTTTTGCTGCACTGCTACTTCAACCTGTGCACAAATTGATTAATGCTATTTTTATGTTAACTGTTTAAATATTAAAATAATGATCTTTTTATATATAGTAATTACATATTTAAATTAAATAAATGTATAACAACGTGTAGTAATAATAATAATAATAATAATAATAATAATAATAATAATAAATAATAATTAAATATTAGTATATTAAACTACATTATCATGCAAATGAAATAATAATGCGTTTAATTAATTACATAAATCAAAACATTACTACATTACATTATCACAACATATTACATATTATTATTATTATTATTATTATTATTTAAATAATAACTGAATTATTGTGATTGTGATTTTCTTGTACATTTTTTGTGATTTAAAATGCAATAAAAATTTTGCTGTGTTTGTGTTGTGTGCAGCACAATTTGTCCAATTACATATTTTTTGTAATTGCATACCAATAAAGTAATAATAATAATAATAATAATAATTATTATTATTATTATTATTATTCAGAAAATATATATATATTATATATATAATATAAATATTATACCACCATTTTAATATTTTACTATAAAAATAAAAAATGAATTCACATCTTAATTAAACTCGTCTTTTGTTAAGCGCTTTTGATT
>JAHKKF010517323.1:0-31687 GCA_019740295.1 Labeo calbasu | reverse complement strand
TTTATCATTATAGGGTAGATTTGTACATACACTGCCAACACACATTAATGTTCAAACAACATGAAAAAGTGAACTTGGCATCCGATGACCCCTTTAAAGTGAAATGTCCAGACAGTGGCGCTAAAACACACGTTCAACACATTTTATTACTTTGGTACGGGCACACATTGCTGCGTTTTATTACGCCGCTTGAGGTATGTTTCACGGGGTTCGTATCGCGTGTTTGTATCTACCAAGCAAAACCTTAAATTTAAACTATATATATAACTGTATATTTGAAGACAGCGTTCAAAAGTATCAGTTTTAAAATCAGGATGTCAAAATTGTTTTGAAGCCATAACATAATATTCTGCAAGTAACTGTGTGAAAAGTAGGCTTTAATCAAAACTCTGTACCTGTAAATCAAACTTTGTGTGAAAAGGAATAACACTGTCAAGAGTTTTACTGCCTCTAGTGTTCATTTTAACTGGAAACTGCAGTGATTCGTATATGAAGAGTTCAGATGCAAAACCAGCTAAAAGCCATCTCAAAATCATACATTGTTGGAAAGCATGGGCGTCGCTAGGGAATTTTTAGGGGGGCTATAGCTGACTGACTACTCAGCCCACCCTAAAATTTTACGATTAGCTCCATAAACTGTACACAAATTCGTGATCGCCTCAGTCCCCTTGAAATTTCATTTGAAAATTGCGGCATACTTCGATCGGCTCCTCCCTGTCTTTCTTCCAGCGCGTTCTTCAATCCGCAGACCGCGGTGGCGCAGAGCGACAAACAGAGGTGTGTTTATCGATAGATTGTTATAATATCTGCATCTGTGCAGTTTAAATACAGTTTACAAAATATCACGGAGGAGCAATCGATTCCCCCATCTACTGTAGCCTAAGTTTTCGCTGCGTTCACCCCTCATCACACCACAGCTGTTTCCTCAAGCGAAAATGAAGCACATATAAATGCATGCTTTATAAAACGGTCATGTTGCCATTTTCAGTTTAAAATTTAACTTGCAATATAATGCATATTCCAGTGCTTGTGGCAAAGAGGTTTGCATACTTGAGCAAAGGAAATAGAGTTGTAGAAATGCAGACAGAAAAATTTTGCAAAACAGGTGTCTGTGTGAGATCACGAAGACCTGTAGGCTTATTCGGTACTTAAATGTTATAACTTAACTATCTGTACAGTACAGTGGAATACTGCAATAAGTGTAGTATACCACCCCTATTAGTCAAACATTTTTTATTTTATTTATTTATTATTGTTATTTTATTATTATATCCTCATTGGTAAAAATGAAAATCCTAGAATTACCCCTGTTGGAAAGGGTTCAAATATGCAAAATTGCTGAAAAACCAAAGCATTTGTGTGACCTGAAGGATTTTTCTGAAGAACAGCAGGCAGTTTAACTGTTCAGGAAACAGGAAAAACAAGGGACTCATGAACAACTATCACTTAACAAAAAATAATAATATCTTATTCAGGTTAATACTAAATAAAAAATAACATGCATTATGTATGATCCCTCTTATTTTGGTAAAATAATGAACATTTTGCAGATTCTGCAAACTTTTGACCTCAACTGTAGGTATGTTTTTTTTTCTTCAGTTTTGCAGTAATGTATATAGAGGCATGTATTTCCAATGAGCCTTTGTTGATAACTTCACTAAAAAGAATGAAGTTAAAGCTAAGGTTTATCATATGATAAATGTTAAACTACTTCCTCCAGTTTATATTTTGTTAGTGATACTAGGGCTGCCGAATAAAGTTATAAAGTACTGAAACATTATAAACAACATAATTTGCTATAAAAAGCTACAGTACTTGAGATCTGTATCTGCATATGGCATCGTCCTGCATTTCAACTTTTGCTTATTTTTCTAGGAATTTTGGCAGTTGTGATCCACATAGCTTGAGCGTTTGCAGCATAAAATCCTGTTGTGTCAGTTTCAGAGTTAAGCAGATATGGATATAATTTAACCACATCAACTGCCACAAATTATTCATAAAGATCATTTTAGCTGCTATTGATCTGTTTACCATTTCCACTGCTGACTAGTCAGTCAATTAACTCTCTCTCTAACTTTTTGAATACTATATCTTTTATCTCATATACTCTTCCATTAGAACACCATATATAGGACTGATACGAGACAGTCGAGACAGACTTCTCTCTAACAGGAATGTTGGCAGGAATTGCTCTCTGGCTACTGTCTATTCTGCTATGCATGGGCGTCGCTACACTGTGAAAAAACAAATTGTTGAGTCAACTTAAAATAATTTGTAACCTGGCTGCCTTAGAATTTTGAGTTCAGTCAGCTCAAAAAAAGGTTATTCAACTTGAAATGTTAAATTATACTAAGTAACAACTTAGATATTTGAGTTGAATCAACTTAAAATTTTAATGCAGCTGGGTTACTTACCCATCTGTTAAGTTTAGCAAACACAAATATCTAAGTTGTTACTTTGTACAGCTTAACATCTCAAGTTGAATAAACTTATTTTAGTTGACTGAACTGGCAGCAACGAATCAACAAATTGTGTTTTTTATTTTTTACAGTGTAGGCTATTTTTACTGACTACTCACTACTCAGCCCCCCAAAAATTTTGCGATTAGCTCCATAAACTGTACACGAATTCGTGATCGCCTCAGTCCCCTTTAAATTTCATATGAAAATTGCAGCAGACTTCGATCGGCTTCTCCCCTTCTTTCTTTCAGCGCGTTCTTCAATTCGCAGACCGCAGTGGCGCAGAGCGAAAAACAAAGGACGAGGTCTGTGTTTATCGACAGATTGTTATAATATCTGCATCTGTGCAGTTTACATACAGTATATAAAAGATCATGGCGGGAGCAATTGGTTCCCCATCTACGTTTTCGCTGTGTTCACCCTTCATCACACCACAACTGTTTCCTCCAGCACATAAACGCTTAGTTTATAAAACGATCATGTCTCATTTTCATTTGAAAATGTAACTTTTAATAGTTTCTAGTGCATGTGGCAAAGAGGTTCACACTTCAGCTAAGGAAAGAGGCTTGTACTAGAAATGCAAACAGTAAAATTTTGTATTTGTACAGTAAACAGGTGTGTGTGTGACACACATATATATATATTCACATATAAATGAAAATCCTAGAATCGCCCCTGTTGCTATGACATGCTCGTTGGATAAAATCAGAAGACTACTTTATATTTTTCACACTGTCTAATTCTCTCCAAGTTATTAGTTTATTCATTCAGATTCATATCCATTCAATGAGAAAATTAATGTTTAATAAAGCTATATATCATCTCCAAACTGACTGAATGAACTGACTGCAATCTTCTGAAAGTAGCTGTACGCTGTTTGAGTGTTTGCGGTACGGCACGTGTGGACTTGTTACCACTTCACCCTTTGGCAACATGCTTTCTGCTTATCTAAATATACTGAAGAAAAAAAGAGTGAGCGACAAAGAAATAAACTTTACTGATGCAAGCAAACCACAGTCTGCCTTCTACACACCACCAGCTTCTCTCTACTTTTCCTCTTTTCTTTCCTTTTCTCCTTCATACCCTACCCAACTATTTTCTTTCTTTCTTTCATGCTTATCTTGCTGATAACATGCTGTCGTAAGTGTCATGCACTTGCACCCTCATATACGGTAGATTTACACAAATATTCTAAGTAAAAAATTGTTTTGTCTGTTGTCTGTATGCTATTTATGTCTGTTGGTGTAAATGCAGAACATTTTATTCAAACAGAAAATCATTAAGCAAGAAGACATTACTTCATAATTTATATCTTTTTTTAGTCATTACTTCAGTGAATTTCACATTAAAATGTAATTTATTTCAAATTGTTGTAATCATTCATTTAAATGTTGGTTTGGCAAACGCTTATGCTTTTGTGCAAGTAGCATCCAGTAGATTTCCATTCTTTAAAAGTTGAATCTTCCTAGTTGCTGATCAAATTACTGCTTATGTAACGTGTTTGTATGTGTGTGTGTGTGTTTGAGTGATTTTGTGATTCATAATTGTACAATAAGCCCAGAGAGACATTAAGATTATATATCAAGAGAAATTTATCTCTCATGTCTAGTCTACATATGGGAGACACTCCCATATTATATCTGTAAAACACTTAGACTCCAAAATGAGTTTTTAAGTCGTTGACTGATTAATCCAAGATAGATTACTTTCTTTGTTTCTCTAAGAAAGAAACTATTCTCAAAGAGCAATTCATTTCATAGGATAGGATCACATTTCCAAAAGCACGTGGTCTTATGATGATTGTAAAGGCGATCAAACACTGTATTTACACAGGAGTTCATTATGGCCCTGTGCTCATATTCGACTCTTTTGACATGTGGAATACCAGGTCACTGAGCACCACTGAATCTGAGAAGAATTGTGTTATCCTCCATCTGTCTGAACACGACCTCACATCCTGTTCAGCACAGGTGAGCTTCCCGCTGCCCCGATGTGAGCTAAAGCCCTTTTCCTGCTTGGACTTGCAAGTTTCTATGCAATATCTGCTTCACTATTCTCAATTCAATCAGGAAACATGTCTGGAGAGTAAACAAGATAAAAACTAAAGCTGTCTTCACTAACCATTATTAAGTGATAAAAAAATTACAGGACATCTGAAGCGACAGTCAAAGCAAACGGTCCAAATTTTATTGCTTCCTTCTGTTAGTAAATGGCTGCCAGCTCCTTAGCTGTTATCGACCTTGTTCTGAGGCAGTAAGTAATTACTCCAGAGAAGTTACAGAAACTGTGAAAGAAAGAGAATTATTGTGTTCCTCTGAGACCAGACATCTGTTTTCCGCAATCGTCAGTTTTCTGTCACATAGAAAACGTCAAATTTACTTTGGACTGCAAACATATTACTCACAGGGCGATTACTACATTACACTGTTTCCACTGTTGTCACAACAACTATGTTTTTGTAGAAAAACCCTTGAGATTTTTGTTTAGGTACTTCTACTAAGATGTAGGCAAACTGCCTTGTAAAGACATTTAAAGCAGTTTTCGTCTAAACGGCTTATTAATCAGCATGTTTTGTTCTATTAATATATTGTATAAGGGTTTGAGGCAGGGATTTCTGACCTTTTTATCAGTCAAATCCCTCACATATTTTCTTAAAGTACTTAATGTAACAACAAATGTGCTTGTTCACTGTTCTCTAATGTTGGCTAATGTTCACATGACGTGCAGATAAACAAATTCTGAAAACTCCCACAAGAAATAGTGCACTCTGAATCCCTGGATGATGCACTTATTGACAAAAATGACCTGTATACGCATACAAACCTTAGAAGTACATATTGGGATGCTTCTATTGATTGATCTGGGATGGAACTAGTTACTGTTGTGAGCGATTTGTGTGGTTTTTGAGGTGTCAACCTTTGGTTTACTATACACTGACATTATATGGACTTACAGAGATGGTATATTCTTCTTCTGAAGGAAGTCATAAACATCTGGGATGGCGTAAGTGTGAGTAAGTGATTACAGAATTTTCATTTTTTTGGTAGAGTGTCCCTTAGGGTACTAGGGAACCTAAAATACATGTTGTTATTTTAGTATGAAACCAGACTGTAAAGAAAGATGGATGATGCGGTGCCACTTCCTTGCACTGTAGCAAAATAAAACCAAAATGTCCCAAAAAAGTGCATACTCTGGTTGCAAATTATGTCAAAATGGCAGTATTGATCTTTAAATGTACATATGGTATCTTGCTCAAGCACCGTTTTTTATAGCATTAAATAATTAAGTGAAACTTAATAGAAAACAAAAAATTGAACATAGCATGGAATGATAATAACTGTGTAAAATGACAGAATCCATTGTGAAAAATTTTATTTGAGAAGTGTAATTTAATTTTTTGTTTAGTTTGGCTGACGTCCCATTCGTTTACATGGAGAAGGTAGAGTTTATGACATTAAGTGTGTGGCACACTTATGGAAAGTAGACACCAGAGGTTTTCTCAGATCCTAAAATCTGTACTCGAACTGAATCTACCCAAATCACTTCTTACCTGAACCTTATGTGCATAAATACATTTTTTAAAAAGAAGAACCCGACCCAAAACAGACCCGATGAAATTAGACCCGAGTCTAATTGATAGACCTACATGTTATTTCTGAGTTTGGCTTTCAATTGTGATCAGTGGATTTAAAAAAAAAAAAAAAAAACATTATAGTGTGATAAAAATTGAATCGATAGCCTAATGATCCATGGATTCGCTATAGTGTTTTCTGCAATGGTATTTACCTCATCTCCGATAAAAGGCTTCTGAACATAAAAAAGAAAAGCTCTGCATCAACGCACTGCGTAATGAAGTGAGTGGATTTTCCTGGTGGATCTCATGTCTATAAGATGGATTTCTGTGTGCAAGGTTGCAAATGTTTGCACTTAGCACAAACGCGCAAGTACTTTTTTTTGGATAATTTAAAAGAATTGGGGAGATAGATATTGGGTCCATTTGGAGAAAGCACATTTATTTTAAAGTACCTGAGACCCGAGGCCGCTAATAACGAACCCGGCCCGTGTCCGTAAAGTTTTGGACCCGAATCTCGGGTTGGACTCGGGTTTTCAGATCCAAGTGGACCCATGAAGACCTCTAATAGACACACTCTGTCAATTCAAATCTAAATTAAAGGCTCATCTCTTTAACCTGGCATACTCATAACACACTATCACATTTCTATAATTCCAAACCATTAAAGGATTTTAGGCTGCATTAATTCGGTCAACCAGATCTGGGAACTTTTCCGATAACCCACCTCCCAGAAGAATGGCATCAACGCTAATATTAATCTGAGTCTTATTCTGAGGTCACCGTAGCCATTGAGATCCAGTCTGTATCCAGATGGTGAATTACCACCTAGAGACAACCTTTACAGTCTTGAATGTCAGCAGAGACCATGTCAACTACATGAGCCCCAGAGACAGATCCTCTCCGAAGACCTCATCAGTTAGATGGCCATCAGCGCAAGACCAGTCCTTTGAGTCCTTTTGAGTCTCACCTGTATTGCACCCTGAAATTAAACCACATTATGCTGGATTTTTCTGGCCAGGAGAACTGGTTTTATTATCCATTTCTATTACAGATGGAGTTTTGGTGCCTTGCCACTGTCACCACTGGCTTGCTTAGTTGGGTACACTGAATTTTTGGCAACAGATACTGTAGGAAAACTGAACTGAGCTGGATGATGACATCACTGAATCAACAATGAACTGACTTTAACTGAAAAACTGAATGTTTACTCTTGCCCTCCTGCATTATCGACACTATTTTCCAAAAAGCGCTATATAAATATGACTGTCACTAAACACTAAATTTAGTTGTTCAGTGCAGTACAATTAAGATTCAGAATTTACATTTAATTATTTGTATGTCTACACAAAACTAAACTAAAATGTAGGTGTGCCATAAAAATTCATCTGAGACAAAGCATCTTAATGAATGGAAAAACGGTTAATTTAAGTTGTATGCATGAGTTCTCTCAGAGGATTGCACATTGCAGGTTTAATATTTAACCATCAAGATGTTTCCTGAATGTGCGCCTATTAATGGCCTGCACGTCCTTGTTAATATTTATGCAGCTGAGAGAGGCTGTTAAGTGTGTGTGTGTGTTTGTACCCATGTGCTGTGCCACAGAAAGGAACAGGGTTTATATTAACTCCTTAATGGACCATACCTCTGATTACCTCTCATTAAAAGGAAAAAAGCATCTTTCATTTGTAGCTCTCAAGCCACACGGATTTAGCTTGCTGCTGAAACATTTCCTTTCATACATACGCTACAACATCACTATAAAGAAACACTGTTCTTATGTAAATCATTAGTTCATTAGTTCACCCTTAACATGGCACGACTGAGTCACACCATTAGTCAGATCTCTATTATTCACTGAACATGAATGGCAATTAATTTACCTTACATAATTTATTATAGGGAAATGTACTAATCCCTACTGTTACCAAATGTGTCACGTGATTGCTAAAAGGGATGTTAATGCTGAAAAGTACATATTAAAGATATGTCTCTCCAACTTCAAGCTGAATGCAGTGTAGAGCCTGTTTTGTACATCCATAACTTTGCATTTATTATTTATTTGTCAACAGAAAGAATTCAGGTAATTAATTAGAGATAAAAAGTAGATCATTTAAAGGGGTCATGAGCTAAGAAATCAAAATTCCCTTGATCTTTAGACAAGAGGTCACTGTAATATAAAACATTCTGTTAGTTTCAGAGCTCAAAACTTTGTTAGTCTAAAAACAGACTCTGCTGAAGCCAATCTGCCAAAACCACAGGTTGTGGAATGTGTCACTGTATGATGTAATAGTGTGGCTAAACACTGCCTCTGCAGAAGATCAACAACGGCTTCTACATCACTGCTTATTTAGCCCTACCCACCGATTCGAACGTGTAATAATAACGAGTGAGGCAAACGCACATCTAAGTAGAAATCAAACTATAAAGATGGCTCTGAAGACATTAAGACGCTGTACAGTGCCAAGCTGTGGAAAAACACAGTCTTTGTTCTGATCCCAGCCTTCCTTCTTATCCCAACATTAGGAAAGAGTGGATTAACTTTTTTTTTTAAATGAAGATCCAGACCGTGTCATTAAGACCTTGGTCCTTTGTTCACTTAATTTTACAGCAGATTCGTTTACGAACAAAGCACAGTTCGACGCAGGATTTTCAGAAAGACTGAAACTAAAAGACAGTGCTTTGCCGGCTATATTGGATCCGACAGTAATGTTGTGACACACAAGTGTGAGTAACTGTTTTATTATGTGGTCACTATAGCTTTGTCTGTTATTACAGATCATTTGATATGTATATGATGTATATCATATACCAGTGGTTTAAATCTTACCTCTCAGACAGGTTCTTCAAGGTATCTTGGAGAGGTGAGGTATCACAACATCTAGCTACTGGGGTACCTCAGGGCTCAGTTCTTGGACCACTTCTTTTCTCTGTCTACATGGCATCACTAGGTTCTGTCATTCATATCATATGATCCGATGATAGCTCGGATCTCAGCTTGTCTAACAGACATTTCTTGCTAGATTAAGGACCATCACCTTCAGACTTATGTGCCCCCTGGAAGTGAACGACGCATTATTGTACCACCCCAAAGAGGCACAAAATCACTTTCATGGACTTTCACATTAAATGTACGCTCCTGGTGGAATGACCTGCCCAACTCCAAACAGCTAAGTCCTAAGCAATCTTCAAAAATTGGCTAAAAACACATCTCTTCCATCTTTATTTGACCCTCTAACTATAGCACTCTCTATTCTAATTTTATTCTTTAAAAAAAAAGCTTGTTCTTTTTGTAAGGCCTCTATAGCTTGCTTTTTCTTTTTCTATTCTATCTGTTTTTTTTTATATAAATAAAAAAAAACCCTTGCTACGCGTAATGCGTTAGACTAAATGAGACTTGTAATAGCACTTGCATGTTATTGCTCTTTTGTTGATTTCGACTGATTTCATTGTCCTTTTTTGTAAGCCGCTTTGGATAAAAGCGTCTGCTAAATGTCTTAATATAATGTATTGTATATGATTTGTGCATTTTTAACCTAAATCACAGCAGCGTCCATCTATGAAGGATGTAGGCTGTTAAACTATTAGCAAATTATAGCAGTGGGCGTTTACTTTCGAACCTACAATCCGCCAAACCTATTCAAACAGACTGTTCTGATAAGGTGGGTTTACTTTTAAATAATGATGTTTCTGATGTTAAAATTTTGATCATTGATCTCTGTGTGTCTATAAATATTAAAAAAAAAAAAAAATCAAATCATATAAATAAAATATGAGATGGCAGATTTTCAGTGAATTTTCAGTGAGTACTCACAAAAAAACTGTCACATGGCTTCAGAAGACTTGGGATTTATATAGTCGTATACATCACTGTTATGGCATTTTGATGTATTTTTGGGAGCTTGACACCCCCTAGCCATCATTCAGAACAACTTTGGAACAACATGAGGGTGACTAAATAATGACAGAATTTTCAAGTTGGGTAAACTATCTTTGTTAAATTAAAAAATATAAATCAACAGCATCTTTTGACAGATCCTCTGTGTAAAAGCAATATGTCTTTGAGATAATAAAATGTGATTTGGTTTATGTAGTTGAGTAATTTAATGGACAACAGACTAGCTAATCTTCACCCTTAACCTCGCTGTGAGAAACACAACCTTTCGCAGGGACGCAGATACTGATCAGGCAAACTCAAACACTGCAACAGTTGCTAGAAAGAAGCATGTAAACTGACATAAACACACGTCTCTATGTTCCTATTGACATCTTCCAAAAGGTCATTCAGTTGACTTCAAGGGTTTGATAGATATGTGTATTGTATGTTAGACATATTTGAGGATATAAAAAGTAAATTATGGATTCACTTTATGTGACCCTCAAATTCACTGCAGAATTATGAGCTGAACAGGGAGGAAGGGTTAGATAACCAATGACGCAAAAAAGAGGAAGAAGTCAATCCCTGATGCAAACACATTTATTGCCTTTCTGGAGAAAAAAAGCAGTTGCGTGAATATTTTAAATATATGTAAGTAATTACATATTTGATATCAAATGACATTTTGCATAACTTTAATACTTTTGCCTCAACATATTTTGTTCCTAAACGTATTTACGCCATCTTTGTGACTTTCAGTCTTTTCTCATGCCCTCAGATGCTGAAATATAGCCTCAAGCTTGCTTGTTGATACACTAATCTAATAGAGTCTTGATGAACTAGAATAGATGTTTCTATATTCTCATTGGCTAAATATTTCACCTTGTCTTGTACACAGGAACTGTAGGCTATGTTAACAGGAAGTGCTATGTCTCCTTCAGCAAATAGTTGTCTCCTACGCAGACAAGACAAATGCTCCTGAAGAAACACAATCACATTCTAAACAGGGGTGTAATGTGGACTTAGACTGTTTTATATACAGCTAAATATAAACAACCTAACATTTTGAATTTTTAGGGAAAAAAATACTAAATATTTATTTAATTCTCAAATGTCTTTCGAGTTTCAAAAGGTCAAAGGTAAAACAACAAAAACAGAATATTTACAAGTAATTCACCGAGTTTTATTGTTTTATGTAACGTTAGACAATATTAATTGGTAATATGTCTTTTTTCTTTCTCTTTGTCTCTTTAAAATGAGTGCTTCTCCTATTGTATCAAACATGTTTGATATTTAGGATTTTAAATCAGGATAATGACGGCTAAATCACGGTCAAAACAAAACAAGCTGCTGTACAGGTCCGTTGGATAGTGGAGATGCCGGATGCCCTGTGGAAGTTTTCCAATAACACGACTGTCTGTAGAATGTGTTGAAAACGTACCACCACCGTAAGGACAAAGAGAAGAGTTGGAGTGAAATCGCCTTAGTTTTGAATGTACAAGGTGAGTGTAGAAAGCTGCACTAAGAGTGTAGAAAGAGATGACGTGAGGGGCTCCCTCTAGCATGATCTGCCACGATTKTCAAATATCGTGTGCATGTTTAAGATTTGAGGGAAGAAAATCTGCGAAGATTCTCCTTAATTGCTGCAACCAGATTTCATAATCTGTTAGAATTTTAAAACGCCTGTAGTCAGACCCCGACTTAAAAGAGTCCACTTCCAGAACAAAAATTTTCAGACAGTGTACTCAACCCCTTGTCATCCAAGATGTCTTTCTTCAGTCGTAAAGAAATTATGTTTTTCGAGGAAAATATTTCAGGATTTTTCTCCATATTATGGACTGCTATGGTGCCCTGAGTTTGAACTTCCAAAATGCACTTTAAATGTGGCTTCAAACAATCCCAATGCGGTTGTAAACGATCCCAACCTGAGAAAAGATGGGTCTTATCTAGCGAAACGATTGCTTATTTTCCTTTAAAAATACAATTTAAATACTTTTCAATCTCAAATGCTCGTCTTGTCTTGCTCTGCCTGAACTCTGTGTATAACTTCAAAAATCATTGCAAAATCATCCTACATCGCTGCAGAAATACTGACCCAGTTTTTGCAAAGAAGACCAAACACCCTTAGAACAGTGATATAGGACAATTTTGAAGTTGAGGGAGAACATGAGATGGGATGGGTTTTTCGACATTCCATAACTGTCATGAACTGGAAAAAAACAGTCCAGGCAGAGTAAAACAAGACGAGCGTTTGACATTAAAAAAAATAACTGTATTGGTAGATAAACCCTTTTCCTCAGCTGGGGTAATGTACAACCACATGGATCGTTTGAAAGAAAATTGCTGAAATGTTTTCCTCAAGAAACATAATTTCTTTACGACTGAAGAAAGAAAGACATGAACATCTTGGATGGCAAAGTACATTATATGTAAATCTTTGTTTTGGAAGTGGACTTTTTCTTTAAGTGTTTCGTGATTGTTAGTGGGAAAACAAACAGCATGTTGAGAGGTTAGACAGGGAATGGCCCGTGTATACAGTATGTGCATACCTGTGTTCCTGTGGGATTTCACTAGTATGAGTCCCAGACTAAGGGATTTTGAATATTTACTTGTCATGTGCCTGAAAGCTGTGTTCTCACTACAGAAACCCTGAAGGTCAATGATCCACAGTGTGGGAGACGCCATGGGTGACCTATTACATAATTCTGTGAGTGTGGTCTTTCTTTGTTTGGATTTGTACTCGTTTAAAGTCTTAAAGAAGCTTAACAACAATGCTTTGTTTAGAACAGCTGAGTACTTAAGCAAGAACTGTTCACCGCATTTAAGCACTTCCATGTGACCACTTGCAGTTCAGTACAGTTAATGTCACTATTTTTAATCTGTCTTTTTCTATCCTTATCCTTTATTTAAATATTTTTGAATACAAAGAGAACAGTAGCTATTAAATGAGGATACAATGGCTCAGCCACTGATTGAATTTTATTCATTATTTACACAGTACAACAAGGATGGACTAAAAAGACAAAGAAAACAGATGGCAAACGCCATTCATGTTGTTTACGACTGCTGAAATGGACCTTTATCTAATTCAGAATTTTCTTTGATGTAGTTTTTCTGTTTATCAGGTGCAAAACAGATTTTCTATAGTGCTTTGTATAATATTTTGGTAAAATATTTTACATCGTAAACATACACAAATGTTATGACATTAATGCAGATCATCAGTTAAAATCAAGGATGCAAAACCTTCAAAAACTGGGTGGTTGATGACTCAGTCTGGTTGAGTTGAGTAATATGCTCAAAATATGTTCAAAATAGTTTAAAATATGCTCTACCCAATAGTTAAGAAATCTGTTAAAGGGATATTGTTACATGCTTTTATTTTGTGGCATGAGAGAGCATTAAGTATAATATATTTTAGAAAGACAGCTGTGTTAAGTCAGGAAAATGCAAACTGAGAGACTCAATGGGAAAAAAAGCAATGTGTTTTATTTGGCTTCAGTGAATATCTTGGGACTGGAGAGGTAGGGCATTTATACACTCTATTCAACTATTGTATTTCAGAACTATGTTTGGACTAAATGGCAACTTTGATAGCAGTCCAGTGCATTGTGGATGACCTGCCAGCCTTTTCCAGATATCATGTCATCTGGGACTTCTGCTATTCTTTAAAAGCGCTTTATCAACCACTGACAATTGGCCCGGGGAACAGATAACATAAAAAAACAACTCACAGATGACCTGAACTCAGACCTCAGTAAATCATTTGTCAGGGAGAAGTGACCTTTTGAAATATGTTAATGAGATTTCTCTCCTGGCCATCATTAGACTCCATATTTTATCATGTTTGCTGCTGTTGGTTAGCTAAGATAAAGATTCTGCTTTTGATTAGGTTATTTTCCTAATGGCATTGTCTTTTAATTTATGATTTCATTAATATTTGCAATGATCAAGATATATAGAGCGCATCTGCTTAAATGATCAGAGTGCTGGATAGAGAGGATTAAAAGAAGAAAAAATATGTCAACAGATGAAACATAAGTCATGTACACTTATGCCAATTTTTCCCTGGTGCCTCAGAGTCTATAGAAAATATGCATTCTTCCATTCGTATTTTTACTTTCAGATGAATGACAAAATCTTTAAGAAACACAGATTGCTTCTCTTATGAAGAGTGTTATAGACATGTGTTGTCTATTGTTTTTATCTTCCAAAGCCAAACTCTAAACTTAATTAGATGTGATATCAAATATGGTATTACAAATATAAATGTAGGCTCTAAAATGCTTCAAATGATTTTCATAATTTTAAGTTTGCACAGAGATGGGAAGTAACGAAGTACAAATACTTTGTTACTTTACTTAAGTCGATTTTTCTGGTATCAGTACTTTACTATTTATTTTTCTGACTACTTTTTACTTTTACTCCTTACATTTTTACACAAATATCTGTACTTTCTACTTCTTACATTTTCAAACGAGGCTCGTTTCTTTAGTTTTAATCAGCATTTGGTGGATCACCATTCGATAACAAATCTCTAATAAATCATGGATCGGTTAGTCTTGACTGGCAACGCGATTCGGCTCACGCGCACTACGCGTCTCCGCCAAACGGTTTCTGTCAGAGTAATCAATGCAAGTGACTCGAGAATGGAGTGGAAGCGCCCGGATGGGTCATAGAGGCTAAACTACTGACCTACTGACTAGATCTAGTATTAACTACTGACTTCAAGTGCAGGTCAGTTTCATCTGTAAACAGGCTGCTAATAGTTGCTAGCAGTTTAATGCTTAACTAAGTAAACAAAGACAAAACTACAGCAGTAGTAAACGAAACGAAACTAAACTAAATTACTATCATCACTTAAAATACTGTATGCTAAACGATATCATTATTATCTCATTATTACCTATGTAAAGTGAAAGTAGTAATTTAGCAAGCAAATGTTATAAAACATCGTTTTATCCGTTCAGAGGGAGCTATGGCAGATAACAACACTATGATATAAAACTATGGATGTCCTTACATAAAAAACAAACAAAAAAATGGTTACTATACTTTTAATGTAATAAACCATGGTTAATTTTGGTAAGAGAAAAATATGACTCACGATAATGCAATAACATGTTCAGTATTAGGATTTTTCTTTAAAGATGTTGTCATGATGTAATCATTATTGTACTAATTTTGACATTTAGGCAATTTAGAAATGATAGTTTTCTTGAATTTATAGTATTTAAGCCGTTTTAAGATAAAACAACACCTGGTCATAATGTGAGACTTTAAATTGAACTAAAATCAAATTTGTTAATAGAATATAATGAGGTGGTTGTTTTGCAACAAAGTGGGGACAGTTCTGAAAATTAGTGAAAAAAGCAAACACACACAAAGTGAGATGCAGGGAGATATCATGAAAAATGAAAAGACTGAAAAGGAAAATGGATGTGAAGGTGCAGTTTAAGAGAGAGCCTTTCTCTTATTTTGCACGGCCCTAGTCTAAGGTTTTAAACATTTATTTAAATGTGATGGCCATACAAAAAAATAGGGTTGTCCATGGTTTCAGAATTTGTTGTGGGTGTATGGGATGGCCTGGATGAGTGTGAGATTTCCCGGCCTGAAATTTTGTTCCAGTCCGGCCCTGTTCTACATGGTGGTCGTTTAGCCTTGATAAATTCATTAGCTAACAAATTTTAAATGTAAGTTATTTTGTATTAATGTGTCAATATGATGTGAGGTCCATTTACCAGCATGACACTAAACAGGTTTTTACTTGAGTACATGTCTGAGCCCATACTTCTTTACTTTAACTTAAGTGAAAAAGTGTAGTCAGTACTTCTACTTTTACCAGAGTATTTTTAAACATGAGTATTTGTACTTCTGCTTGAGTGAAGGATGTGTGTACTTTTGCCATCTCTGAGTTTGCACTCATTTTTGGTCAAAGAATCTACTTTGAAAGAAGCTGTCATTCCAATCAACCTGTGTATAACTGTGCATTTTTCTCCTGTAACAAGAGATTGTGAATTTTCCACCCTTTCCACTCCTTTTTCGGCATATGAAAAAGAGCGAAAGGGTGTTAGGAACAAACAGCTGTAGATTACAGCTATACAATATAAAACTGTAAAAATGGATAACATTTGCTAAAATTATATTTTTTAAACGTACATATGCCTCTTAGAGCATACAGAGCATAAGTTGTTCAATGACCGACCAATTCTGATGTAATCCATAAATGCTACATTCTTTCTCCTAAAAAAAAATAAATAATAAACTGTTATCTTAATACACAAACACTGTCAAATGTTGCTTTAGCAACAGCAGAATGTTTGTGATTATAAATATGAATAAATCTTCAACTTATCCAGTCTTATCTGTTTTGGTTGTATTTAATTGCCAAATTTGATATTATGTGATTCTGCTGTGCTAAATGACGCTTTTCTGTGAAAAACCTCCACAGACATGAATTCCTTGAAATATTTCTTATCTTTACACATCAAATTAATGGAATGAAATGCAACAGTCTATTAAACGTGTCTGTGGTAGTTCCTATTAAAATTTAAACTAAATTGAAGTTTGTACAGAGTCATTTGGATGAAGATTCTGTAGTTTATATTTTTGTGATAATTAGTAGTTGGAACAGAATGAATCGAAAGCAGAACAAATGCTGACAAAGATGCAGTAATAAGTAGGATTGAGAAAGCAGGGAATGAGGGAGAATTAAAGGTAATTGGTGAGTGTCTAGAGGCTTAAGCTAATAGGGAATGATTAGGGAAAAGGTGTTGTTTGGGTTTAAACATCGGTAGGGACATACTAAAACCAGTCAAACCATACAGGCCATTTTCAGCTTCACTTAGAGCTCATCAGTTCTTGTTTTGAAAATATTAATAAATATTTGTCCTCCTTTTATTTTGTGAATAAATTAGTACAAACAACACACTTTGGTTTGACGATATGTATAAATATATATATATATATATATATATATATATATATACAGTAGTCAACATGTGAGGTGGATCAAAACTTTTCATCAAAGTTGTCCTAAAACTAAAACAAGACATGACTCATTGACATTCAGTCACAAAAAAGATTGTTAGACTTGGTCAGAATTATTAATAAGTCTCTTAATTTTGTTAAGGACATATCCAAAAAGGCCATACCCGAATATAAGCCTATGGGTCAGAGGCAGTGCTGCCTTCTCCAGCTCACATATTTAAGGAAGCAGTTGATGGATTGGAGTCAAGTTTTCTGCCACAACAGCTGTCATACATCATCTTGAATGTGTGAGCATGACATCTAGATACTGAAGCAATTGTTAATGAAGAGCACAGGAAAGGAAGTCTTTGAAGTTTCAGTTTCATTCATGTCTCATGAGGGAAAACTCAAGTTGACCTTACACTCGTGATTTTTTTGGGCAGCGTATCAACTTTTTTTCATATGCATCATTCGGTGCAATTCTGAGAGTTTCAGTTTTTGTTGGCGAGTTTATCGCTGATTATGGGTTACGGATGAGGTTTACTGAGAAAGAACATCTTGACTGACTCATGTGTTTATCTAACTCTAATCAAAGCAATCTATACTGAGAAAAAAAAAACGTTTAAAAGACAAATGCTACTATTAGTAGTACTAATAATAATTATAAAATAAAATTAACACTACACTCTAAAAATGCTTGGTTATTTTTTTAACCCAAAATGCTGGATTCAGCCTGTTGGGTCATTTTTTGGGGTTATTTTTAATATGTATTACCCAGGTGCTGAGTAGTTTTTCTGTAACTAAGCTGCTGGGTCATTTTTAACACTGGGTTGTTTTTTTTCCTACTCAACTGCTGGGTTGAGCCTGACGAAACAACCCAGCTGCTGAGTTACAGTCAGAGACCGGGCTTTTTGAGTCCATTACAGGAGAGCGGTTCTCAGCCCCGCTGATTTGGTGCACTTCTTAAGCAAAATAAAGGTTTGTATACATTTTATTTTATTTATAACATCCTTACTGTGTTGGAAATTGTATTATTTAACGCAACGCAACATAAGGACGAGATGTCAGTCAACTGTGTCAGCAGCGTTCACTTCGCATGATGGAAACGCCTTTTGCCTTGCATAAAATAAATTGATTTTATTCGTTATAGTACTGAGTTTAATTTAATTTTAAGTTAAAATATGTTCTCTAAAGTCAGTACTGTTTGTTTATGGGCAGGTTTTGGAGTCGGTCACGGCATCTTTTAGCTAAGAGTGAAATGCGAGGCTGTGGTCTGAAGTTCGCAGCTACCCTGGTGAACAGCAGCCCTTCACCGGCTCAGATTTCAGCGACACACCGGCACGAGAATTAGCGTTATTTTGGTCAAAAGCGATTACAGAGAATGGTTGAATACACTAAAATTAAAATGCTACTTTTAAATGTTACATTTTTAATGTCTAAAATGCTTGTTAAATCAGCTTAAATGTATGGAAACTATGCTGTATTCACCCAGATAAATTCAATTTGTCTTGCATTCTGTCCTTGTATTCTTGCTTGATTATTGCTGTTGCCTCTAGTAATTCTGTGTGTGTGTTTTTAATATGTTCTAGTCCATTTTAAGCCAGCAATATAATTATTTTGAAACAGTAGTTGACTTAAATAACCCAGCATGTTTGGTAAAAACATTTAACCCAACCAGCTGGGTTAGAATAACTCAGCATGTGTTTTGCCCAATATTTAACCAGCGCTGGGTTACCAAATAACCCAAGTTGGGTTGTTTTTAACCTAGCATTTTTTAGAGTGTACAAATTAATCAAAGAAAACAAAATATACATACCCTTGATATTAAATGCTATTTCTGATTTGTAGATTACATTTAATAGATTACACATGATAAAAACATTTGCAGTTCTTTTATAAAAAGTGAATATACACACACAAACATTACTGTGTTAAAAGGCAATATTTATTTTTATGATATGCTTAAAAATGATCCCATTCTAATTTACTGAAATAACTGTTCTGAGATGTCACAACTATCTATGTTAAAACTGTCAAATAAAATGTGGGACATCATATAACCAGTGAGTGGATCTTTCTGCACTGTTTTTCACGTCAATATGGGTTACACCAGAGTGATGGAGTTGCAGAAAGAATCTGTGTGTCTGGATCGTTGACGCAATTCAGACAGTGTTTTGTGTTCCACTTGTAAATATGCATTAGACTGATGGATTTGACCGTCTCGGTGCTTTGTCAGTGTCTTGCGCATGAGCGCCACATTTCTAAAACGCCTGTCAAGTTTAAAGTTCAAATTGCATCTCTAAGCCCTGTGTTTTTTAACCTGCACTGCTCTGGAAGTTCTAGAATGGCTTACAGCACCTTTAATGCAAACAGAACAGCTTGTAGCTCTTTCGAGTAAGGGAAAAATCCAATCGTGATGTACGTTTGAACTTTTCAACAATACAAAACAAAAGCTTAATGAGATGAAACATGCAATGAGGACAGAACGAAATATAAAAAGGTATATCTGCATGTAATACAACAGATTACATATGCATTTCTGGCAAGAAATAAGATTTAGGAACCCTACAGCGTGGTATTTTGACCCCTGAGACCCTCGGGAGTGTTCCCAAGCGTTCCTGGCAAAATAGCTGTCCCATGTTGGCCTTCTTGTTGAACAAGTTCTGTCCAAAAATGCTGTGGTTTCGATAAGCACGCCAGTGAATCTGATCTGTCTTTTTTTCTCTTGGCAAACAGATGGGCATTTTGAAGGTATTTATTAGCCAGACACCAGTCGCAAATCCAGATGATCTAGCAAGCCACTTGTCATAGATACTAATGCTATTTATCATGCCGATATACAAGATCTTTAGGCTGATTTTAATGATGTGGAAATTGCTTACAGGTCTTTCTGTGGCGTTGTGCAATGACCCTGCAATTGTTTACCAGATCATGAGATAGTTGCTAATTTAATTTGTGGGTCATAGAAAGGTTTAACGTTTCTGAAAGACTTGCTACTTCAGGATTTACTGATTATCAGAACATTTAAATTGATTCCATTTGTTGCTTCCAACAAGTGTTGGGAAACATCATACCAGCAACAAAAAGTACAAAAGAAATTAGGAAAAGAAAAAAACACTAGCATATGTGTACATGTAGCGTGCTTCTGAGAAATCAGTGTCTCAACATTCTTACAAACTGTAGTCAGTCAGATTGACTTTTCTCCTGAAAAAAGACCTGCCATACTCTACAGCGGGCTATCATCAAGAGATGTCAATGATGTCATTACAATTTGGCTGGAATTTTGACCGATTCCCGCTCATCTACACATATGAGGCCACCCACAATCATATTCACATGCAAAGTCTCGCTTCACAGCTAACGTTTAAGGAATGTGAGCTTTTGCAAATGGCAAAGTCCTCAGCTGTTGGGTCTCACCAGTCTTGCCAGATTTCCCAATCTGAAGCCTTTGACTGAGTTGAATGTGTAGTTGGGTGTATCTGTGCACACATGGTTTGTTTGTTTAAGCAGGCCGTGTGTTCTTAGGTGTCATTGTGGGAGACACATTGCCAGCCAATATGCTCAGTCTGAAATAGAGCATACAAAGATATTGTGCCAGTGTTAACAGAAGCTGACATGGTGGTATTAATTCAGCAGTGATGCCCATTAAATCAATCATCTGTTAAGAGCTTAAAGGGGACATAACACACAGTTTCTGCCCGTCTCATGCTAATCTTGAGTACCTATACACTGTAAAAAGTTTTCACCAGTTTCAACTTAAAAACTTAAGTTTAGCAGCTGTCTTAAAATTTTAAGTTAAATCAACTTAAAAGTACAAGTCATTTCAACTCATAAGTTACATTAACTTAAAAGTCATGCCATTTTTTTGTTTGTTTTAAGTAGTTTAAGTTTTGTAGTTTTAAGTTTTTAAGTTGAAACTGGTGAAAACTTTTTGCAGTGTAGAGTAATATGGCATTCCTTCATATCTCCAAAGAGTCTTTAGTTTTAGCATATTTATTAAAAAAAAATACAGCTGTAACGCTTCTCTACGAAAACAGTTAAGCTCCTGGAGGCGCATTTGCATTTGAACACATTTGTGTGGCTGCACTGTCTGAAAACAACCAGCCTATAATAGTAAATATCCACCCACTCATTTTTTTAGAATTCCAGTAATTCATAAACAGTCTCTCTGAACATGCGATTCCAGATTTCTCCCTACATTGATGTCATCGTAGGGAGAAATCACACTCATTTGTGATGATCTCTGCCCTATTAGCATTGGTCTCGGCATCAGACGTCGTGCCCACGAACTGTTGGTTATATGTCTGATGCATACAGCACACAAAAGCGGAAGCATTTCTGGAGTTTTAAAGTCGTTATCAGATTGGTTGAATTATACAGCATTTCTGGGAGATGTGTGTTGTGTTCTTTAACGTTTCACCTGGAAACAAAGATGCTGTGATGTCAGACTCCCTCACGAAAAAAGGAAGCTGTTGTGTTTACAACTGTGGTGATGAGAGCTTATCAGGATCAACTTAACGCTGGATTTTCAAAAGTATGTGAAATAAAGTTTGTGGCACAAAATCTTTAAAATACATTCCAGAGTTTTACACACCAGCCTGTTATTGTGGGGACATTTCAATGCCCTAAAACATGACGCGGCACAAAAAAAAAAGAGTTTTTGGTTGCTTTACCTGTCAGTCATATGGCCTCTTGGGCAGGCCTTTCTCAGACTTCTGCCATTGTGTAGACACAGCCCTAAGTGAGAAGCAGCAGTCTGCCATTACTGTTTTCTTGCTGAAGCTGCTGGAGATATGTCATGTCAGTGCCAAAGAGGCATTAAAAGTGTTGTGTTTTGGGATGCACTAACAAGATTAAGAGTCTCCATAGACTTACTCCATCGGAGCCACTGAGGACACTGCTGTTAAATTTTATTTTCGAAGGAAATGTCCCAGAAAAAACAGTAAAGTCCAATATGTTTGTGGCAGTCTGCCTCACAAATGAGGGTCAGTTCAACACTGGATTTTCGCAATGGTTGATTCTGAAAGAGGGATCAATACCAAACGCTTTGTGCATGGAAGTCAGTAAGTATCACAGCATTCTGTAAGGCTAACGTTGCTAAAGCTACCATTGCCTCTGCCTGTTTTCACTGATGCTGCTATCATATGCTACTAGAATGATCGTAAATAGGAACGTGGTAGTTAAAAATTGCATATGAAAGCACTGTGAAGTTCACCGCTTGACTTTGTCGAGCTCATAATCCCAAGTGGGAAAGTTTGTGATAGCACACGAAGGCACCGTGAGACCAGCTATGTCGTTTTTTCTTACTGTGCTGTGCTTCTCGTCTGTGTAATGACTAACCTTTAAACTGAGTACATTTTCTGAGAACTTCAGACACACTCTGGTAACATCTGAGACTTATTTACATCTTGTAAAAAGGGGCATAATAGGTCACCTTTAATGCTGGGTTCTTTCGGAAGCTGAAAAAGGTTATCTTTCCCTCACAACCAAAAACATACTTCTTTGGTAAGATTGTTAATTTTGTGATTTACAAACAAAATGACAAATCCTTCTCGAGCAAGTCTTGTGCAGCGCTGACGATGACTTCCGTAACCCGAATGAAGCACGTTGATGGTCGTGCTCTTCCTTCGCCTATCGCTCTAGTTGATGTGTGATGCGCACTCTTCTGGGAGATGTTCCTATAAACGGAATTCCACCCTTTATGACATCATACAGAGCCATATGTGAAAAAAAAAACGTTCTGAAATTTATACAAACCCTGAAGGAGTGTATTTGGAACAACAGAAACTCCATGATACGTCCACCTCATTTTTTAAAAAAAAAACTTCCTCCCCTTTAATTCTAGGCAGTTTAACACACTGTAATAAGAATAACTGGCAGGGTATGTAGTGGTCAGGCAGTACCAGATTATGATGATGATAAATAGCAGGAATGGCGTGTCATTTACTGGTAACTGTTTTTTGTTTTATTTTTTCTTCCAAAAAGGTGTAATACTAGAAAAGTGGTTTGTTAGTAAGAATGCATCTGTAAAGTGGCAGCAGATTGTAACTATAGGTTTTTTAGTTTAAATGGTAGTCTAATTCTAGCTCTCTAGGGCAGCCAATAATAAATAATAGCTGATGAAAAGATGATCATTAGTGAGTTAAAGGCATGTTTTAAGTAGATTAGACTGAAAATGTGTCCTTCTTGAAATGAGCTTGCTGATGTGTTTCTCTCACCAGCACATGAAGTCTCTTGGTAGGTGTTCTGTCTGTTCTCCACAAGCTTTATTCGTTCCAAACCTGTGAGACCTCCGTTCATCTTCGGAATATAAATTAATACATTTCTGATGATATCTGAGAGCTTGACCCTGCGACAGCAATGCAACGTTCAAGGCCCAGAAGGGTACCATGAACGTCGACAAAATAGTCCATGTGACGTCAGTGGTTCAATGGTAATTTTATGAAGCTACGAGGATTCCAATGTTGTAAAAAAATAAATAAATAAATAAAAAATAACGACTTCAATTCAACAACTCTTCTCCCCCGAGTTACCGTCTTCTGCCATTACTATTTTGTTGATGTTCCTGGTATCGATGTCGATGACCCCTGCTATCTATGCAGGACCAGAAAGCTCTCAGATTTCATCAAAAATTTCTTAATTTGTGTTTCAAAGACAAACGAAGGTCTTATGGGTTTGAAACGACATGAGCGTAAATAATTAATAACATAATTTTCATTTTTGGGTGAACTATCTCTTTAACAAAACTGTCATTTAGAATGTCTTGTTGTGAGATTATAGAGGAATGGTGAATAAAAAATGTAACTGTTTTGGTTTTCCATAAACACACATAAAAACAGCTGCTTTCCAGCTCAGACTAACTATAGTGTGGGAACAGTGAAATCTCCTTATAAGTGTGTGCTGTGTCCAGACCTGCTGATGTTCTGCCTATTAGTAATAAATGTACTTGTACCTCATTGCTAATGTAGCAGCACTTTGATCCTCGATGTTCTTACAAATTGCCGTACTACTTTGGCATACTGAAAAGCCTTTCATGTTAAATTTGGAGGAGTAATATTCCAGAAGATAAACAAAGTGTTTTGCATGGGTTTTCATGTTATAGAAAGCATGCATTATTTTACCTTGACAAACCAGTGATAAGATGTAAAGCCCTTTGTAAACACAGCCAGCCGAGAAAGTTTAAAAACCGGCTTCATGTTGTTTGTTTTTCCTAACAACTCCCATATGGATGTTCTGTTGTTTGTATCATGCGGGGATACTTCATCACAATTGTAATTGTGCTCAATGAGTTACGTGTTGTGGACTTGCTATTGATGGTGATCAAGTGGAAGTGTGCAGGATAATAAATCACGACTGTATGATTTCTTTTTATAAATGTCTGTAAATGATACTGAATGTCATCCAATAGCATAATATGTTGGGCGTCCTTCAAAAATAACAGAGGGTCAAAAAAAGTGTTTAAAAGCTTTGTAAATGTTTTGTATAAATGTCTCAGACATCACCGTGATTTACAGCTTAGTTGCTGATATTTGGCACAGGGGCTGCATCTCAAATTTCTGCTTTATGGCTTTGTTGACTTATGAATTACGATCATGATTATGATGTAAACCATGTCCAGAGAATTCCTATACAGCATGATAGAAAGTGCATTAACCACACCTGATCCTATAGGACCCCAAAGTGTCTCTGCAACCGTGAAATTTAGTTTGATGGATGGCTATAAATGTGAATTGCTGTCTTACCATAGTTCCTGTAAATGATGTAGTGAGGCAATCAGCTATATCAACAGTCCTACTATTATGATTGTACAAAGGAAATTGCGCAATTTCTTGTGCTGTCTCCATTCAAGTGGCATTACTAAACAGAGAATTTACTGAATACTAAAAATACTTGTATAAAAGGTTAATACTATGAGTTTAATATAGGTATCCTGAGCTAGAGGCAACAAGTATGTGATGGCATTTGCTGAGTCCATCTCTTTAAATACTAGAGTCCTTCACTTCTGGAAATACTTGTAAAATCCTCAGGGAGATCACTTACTGTCAGTGGTAAAAAGAAAAAAAAAAATCTAACTGCTGTTAGTATGTAGAGACCACAAGTTTAGCTACTGGATCTGCAAATGATCAAAATTGCTTTAAAAATATCCTTTTCCTCATTGAGTGGATACTTCACCCATTGCAACAGATATAGACTTGTACTTACAAGCAGATTGGAGAATTCTGGAGAAATTAAATAGAGGCAGATAAACTACGATCAAATTACAGCACTGAATTGTAGAAATATCACATTTCTTTTATGCCAAAAATCATTAGGATATTAAGTAAAGAACATGTTCCATGAAGATATTTTGTAGTCATAAGAGTCAATTTTTTGAAATTGAGATTTATAAATAAGCTTTCCTTTTGATGTATGGTTTGTTAGGATATAGGATAATATTAGACCGAGATACAACTATTTGAATATCTGGAATCTGAGGGTGCAAAAAAAAAAAAAAAAAAAAAAAATAATCAAAATACTGAGAAAATCGCCTTTAAAGTTGTACAAATTAAGTTCTTAGCAATGCATATTACTTTTACATTAAAGATTAAAATTACATTTTGCTGTATTTGCGGTAGGAAATTTACAACATACCTCTATCAAACATGATCTTTACCCAGGCGACTTATGACTAGTTTTGTGGTTCAGGGACAGATATATTAAAACCTCATTATTGATTAGTAATATGCATTGCTAAGAACTTAATGGACAACTTAATAGGTGATTTTCTCAGTATTTTAATTTTTTTTGCACCCTCAGATTCTAGATTTTCAAATAGATGTATCTCGGACAAATATTGTCCTATCCTCTCATTTTCTCCTCCAACTTCAAAATCGTCCTACATCGCTGCAGTAGTACCAACCCAGTGTTTACAAAGTGATAGTGCAAAGAAGGTCAAACACCCTTTACAAAAAAAGGTAAAACAGCAGTGTAGGATGATTTTGAAGTTATAGGAGAAAATGAGATGGGAGTTTTTCGACATACCCTAACTGTCTTAAATTGGAGTACACATGCTCATCACAGAGCTAGACAAGACCAGCATTTGTGGTTAAAAAATATAGAAATTTTTTTTGTTTGTTTTTTTTTTTTTTTTTAGAAAATAACCAGTCATTTCGCTAGATAAGACCCTTCTTCCTCGGCTGAGATTATTTAGAGCCCATTGAAGCCGCATTTAAACTGCATTTTGGACGTTCAAACTCATGGGCACCATAGAAGTCTACTCTGTGGAGAACATTCCTGAAATGTTTTCCTCAAGAAACATACGACTGAATAAAGAAAGAGATGAACATCATGGATGACAAGAGGGTGAGTAAATTATCTGTAATTTTCTGTTCTGGAAGTGAACTAATCCTTTAATGTGAATTCCACTCAATCCTGATTTAATTAGGTTTAATCAGGCTTAATGGCTTGATTATTACAGAGACAAACAAATGTCCACACATTTGAGTAATTACACCTTGAACATCATCAGCTGATTATAAATAGGAATGGATATGGGCTGGCGAGAACCGTTGCAGACAAAAGCTGCATCCAAAATCGCATACTATCTGACTTAGATACTTATTACTGTTGAAAAAGTACTTGCTCTATAAAGTATGAATGTATGTAATGTTATCACAGTTATCAAGTGATCTACCAGCATCAGTTGCATTGCTTTACTGCTATTCTCATCTGCTGTCCTGTGGCCTCATGGGATAGTAAAGTGTTCACTGAATGAAGTAGTAGGTCATCCAGGTACTTTTTGCTCAATGTTTTATAAATACTGCAATTTTGTACATTTGGCTAGTACTCTTTTTACATACTGTTTTTTTGCCTACTGTATAGTACAAAAGTGCATATATTTTAGGGTGAAGCCAAATGCCAGAACTTTAAGGATTTTTAATTAACATAATTTACATTATGGGTGATAATTTTACACACTCCATATTATGATTGAGGGTCAAAAGTAATGGATAAAACATGATTTGCAATAGTGTAAACCTCTCTGGGTGCAAATTGAGGCTTTGTGTTGTTCCCCAGTCACATTAACATCTTTGCACTTTTCCTCTGTCCCTCCTACCCATCTGTTTTGATTAAGAATCCAGTTGTCAAACATTCTCTGGGGATTTGGATTCAGTTCTGTAGAGCTTAAGTGTCTTTTTTTCAGCTCTACCCATTGCCGGTAATGTTTCCTTTCCACCCTCTTTTTTTGATGGGGCTTTCAGTATTTGGAAGTCACAAGGTCTAGTTACTATTGACCAGCTATTTGTAGACAATAATTTGCTTCATTTGACCAACTTCAGGAAACATTTTCTTTGTTTAATTCACATTCATTCTGGTATTTTCAAGTTAGAAGCTTTGCCCATAAGCGTCTCCTGAAGTTCACCTCTTCCAGAGGTGTCCTTGAGTATATTTTAGATCAGCATAGCTGTACAAGGGGTGCCATTTCAAAGATTTACAGTATAATAAATAACAAGCAAACCCCATCTAGTAGGATCTCTCTGGGTGGAGGACTTAAGTACTGTGAAGAAACTCCTAAGAAACTTGGGATACTGTCTTTAAAATGATTCATGCAGTCAGCTCTAGGCATAGGCTTATTAAATGTACATTTTAATTATTGAGGGTGCAACTCTGCAAGATATTTCCCGATTTGGACCCCACCTATCCATGCTGTGCTGTGGAACCAGCCTTTCTTTTCCAAAAAAGGCTTGTTTTTGGTCTTGTTATTAAGGTTTTGGGGGAGAACTTTTAGTTGTTTCTCAGACATTTTTACCACAATACTGAATCTCAACCCTGTGACAGCTTTACTTGGGCTTTTTCAAGAAAATGTTAACCTGAAAGCTTTAGAGATGGGTAATATATTGCACTTTGTACATTGTTGGCTAGAAGACTTATACCTTTTAGTTGAAAACTACCATCTCCTCAAACCTGTGGTCAGGGGGGTTTTGACCTACTTTTTGCCCTCAAACTTGAAAATATTATTTGTTTCCTCTGAGTTTATTTAGATTTTTATATATGTATACCCATATATTACTGTGATTATATGTTTATATGTATGTGGGCATTTATTACAGTATGTTTTTAATTATATATTTTTTAATTTTAGTATACATATATCACTTCTACAATGCATTAAAAACTGAATCATCTTTTAAAGTATTTTTTTTTTTTTTTTTTGCTTGCATAAGTATTTTGAGCTTTTGCTATTGAGAAATGATGACTAGGCCACAACAATCATTATTCAAGGAGTCTGGCGCTATGAGAGGAGTGATGAAAGTATTATTTGGCATGCCCATGAGATTCGCAAATTAAAAGATTTAACTTCATGGCTAATTTAAAACTGTAGATTGGTGGTTTTGTGCTTTGTTCTGCTCTATAAATCTAAAATATCAGAAGAAGAGGTGCGTCCTTATCCTCAGTAAAAAGCTCTTTTAAAAGAGCCATAAACTATGACTGAATAAAACATGACTCATGACACACCCCCTTTATACAAACACAGGCTGTTCAGACATGTAGTTAAAGGCACTGTCTACTGGCAACGAGAAACTGAGTCTGATTTAACGAAGTCTTATCATAGATTACTATCATGTGCATTGTTTTTTTTTTTTTTTTTTTTTTTTCCGAATTGGTGTGTTTAAGTATTCATGAAAAGGAGAATGTGTAAGATAGAATGGTAACGACACCTAGTGGAGCATTCATAAATGTTACACGATTCATAAGATACTACAGTCAAGCCTGGACACGCAATATTTTGCAGGCAATTGTATCATATTCAATAAATAATAATCTGCGGCCTCTTCGAATTAGACAAGTAGGAGATGATCATGCACAAAGTGCACAGCTATAAGAAACTACTATATTTTATTAATTATGACAAATATGTGCACCTTGAAGATCAAACACACTGTCTTGTGCTTGTTTTGAACTGACCAATAAGTTTGTTAATGTGTTTAAGGGACAGATTTTTAATTCTGTCACTGTGGATGCTGTGAAAAGTATTAGCTTGGCACACAAGGATACATTTATACATTGCGACATTGTGATACCTCATTGTGATACCTCATCAGAACACTAGGGGGAAGCACAATACTGATTATATTCTGATTCTGAGTATGTTCAGAGGCCCACGGATACTCTTGTTAACAGAAAACTGCTTCTGTTAGTACACATATTGTGAAAAATACAAATATTTTGTAATGTTGCTTCATGAAGTTTTAAAAAAATTCACTGGTTTTATTAAAAATATTGTTTAATATGGCAGAAAAAGACTGACAAAGTCAGGATTCTGGCGTCTGCCAAAGATGTGAGACTCGAGAGTGGAAGTGCGCAGGTGGAGTAGTGAGAAAAAAAATGTCCAGTTCAGGACTTCAAGTGCGGTCAGTTACATCTGTAAATTGACTATTGTAGTTTTGTCTTTGTTTACTTAGTTAAGCATTAAACTGCTAGCAAATGTTAGCAGTAGCAGTCAATTACTGCAAAAATAACAAAAGCACATAATTACAATTGTGAATTCTCATTTTAAAACCGGTTTAAAGGAAGCCAAGGCAGCCAACAACACAACCCTTATGAAAATTAACCGTGGTTTTACTAAAAGTAAAACCAAAAACCACTAATTAACAATGGTTTTGCAACACTATGTAGTTTCACCATAGTATTTGTAGTAAAACTTTTGTGGTTATACAAATAGGAATCAATCTGCCAGAAAAACATGGTTACTATACGTTTCCAAAGGCCTAATAATACAGTAGTTCATTTTCCTTAGGACAAAACATGTTCAGTTTAAAGATTTTTCTATGAAGTTGTATTCAAGATGTAGCTATTATTGTACTAATTTTGACATTAGGCAATCTAAAACAATAACACACGGTCCTAATGTAACACTTACATTTTTCTGAAATAAATGTTGGCCTATACTATGTGCAAACAAATTACAATGAGGTGATTGTTTTGCAACAAGGTGGAGATGTGTTGATGAAAATGTGACAGGTACAAGAAAGTTAGTGAAAAAAAGTAAACACACACGAGAGACAGAGAGATTAAAAGAGATGAGTGTGAGATTTCCCAGCCTGAAATTTTGTCCCAGTCTGCCCCTGACCAGCCTTTTAATTATATCAGTGTTCTTAGCTTTTTGGGAGACTTGAATGAATTAGCGTCATTGTAAACCTGCAATATTCCAGAAATCACAGATTTGGAATGACCAGCTTCTCTTGCACTGGCTGAAAGAGTCATTCCTTTGGCCTTCATCTGGACATCGTCCTGTTGCAGGGTTTCAGTCACCTTAGAGCAGCCCACCATCTTGCAGTCTCAGTAAAAATCAAAGGAATGCTGCCATTTATATACAGTTTGTCATATAATCAAGAAAATTAGCACCAGGTGCCAGATTAACACCACCAAGTGTTTTTTGTTTTTTTTGTCAAATATCTCATTTAAGTTTTTTGTACTGTGCTTCAGAATACAGTTAATTTATGAAATACACTTTTAAAAAATGCCCTTCTACTCCTGTTAGGATAACTTCAAACAGGCCTAACCAGTGATTTTGAAATTTAGGAAATTGTAGGTTGTTCTCTAATTTTGATCTCCACTAGCCTATAGATATGTGTGTGTGTGTGTGTGTGTGTGTGTGTGTGTGTGTGTGTGTGTGTGTGTGTGTGTTGTTGTTGTTGTTGTGTGCTTTGTCATTTTTAGTAGTTTTTGTTAATATTATACTTGTTTTAATTTAGTACACCAGTTTTAACTAATGCAAAATGTTACCCTGTCATCAGATATGTATTATAATTATTATTATTTTTTCAGTTATCACTTATTCCAAGTAACAAGAATGTTTTTATGGTTTCAGTTTAAGTTAGGTTTAGTTTCACTATAATAACCCAGATGTGTCCACTTTTTTTTACAGTGTAAATGAATAGCTACATTTGCACTGTTGAAACCAAACCTCTTTTCAAATGTGGAATGTATTGGATAATACTGATTCAAAATAGTATTTTATATTAATTATCTTACACCTCTATAATTGCTCTCTAATTGTGTGTTTTATATTTACCATCTTTTACCTTGTTTGACCTATTTAGTGCTTGTTAATGTGACAGGCAGACAGTGTGTACCACTGTGTAGATGGCAGACTCAGACAGAGCAAGGCACTTTGTAGAGACAGATCAGTGGGAGGTCCTTCTGACTCATCAAAACACCACACACTTATTCAGTCCAAAAACTGTCAAGCTGCTATACTGTTTTCCTGCTTGCCCTGCAGAGGAAAACAAACTTTCCTGTAATTTGCTGACATAATGTCATGTTCATCACAATAATTACACTGAGATCATTTTATTTTCAGGTGCATTTGACCACAATGCTGCCACATGACTGCTTAGATAAGTTGCTGCGTGTGTATCTTCCATAGAACTCGGGGCGTAATGGGAGCATGTGGTCATTAGGGTGCTTATACACTCAGAATGCCCCTGTTGAGTTAGTGCCTAGTACACAGAAGGATTTGCCAGACTAATACTTGTAATGCTCTTCATTCCTTCGTTAATTCCAAACTAAAAGTTGTTTTAAATCCCCATCTACGAAAAAATCTGTGTTGGAACTAATTATGACAAGTGTTGCAAAAAACTGTGAAAACTGAAATTATATAAAGAAATACTTTCAAATTAAATAACAATTATAAGACACTACATTTGTAAGCACATCTGTGTATGTTTTAGTTAAAGGAGAAGTCCACTTCCAGAAATTTTTTTAGAGATAATGTACTTACCCCCTTGTCATCCAAGATGTTCATGTCTTTTTTTCTTCAGCCGTAAA
>JAHKKF010517321.1:22358-36486 GCA_019740295.1 Labeo calbasu | reverse complement strand
AAATTTAAGACTTTCTGCTCAGATTTAGGCCTTCATTTGTGGATGTCCAAGTAGCAAATCATGGTATGTGGCAGGATTATTACAGGTAACTACTCTAAAACCATATTTTACCCACATAGCGGGTTTTGTCAAAAATGACAAAAACAACAAAATGACCAAAACTTCATCTAAAATTAAAGTAAAAAAACTGAAAATTAAATACAATTCAAAATATTAACAAAAGCTTATATAGTACAGCAATGATGCTATAAGATAACCCTGGTATTTAAATAAAAAATGTTATCCATAAGTACAGCCTAAACTTTCCTGTTAGGAAATATGTCATATTGCAACTGCCCAAAATTCCAGAATTTTGCATTCACATTTCATTCTGTAAATATAAATGTTTTTTTTTTGTTTTTTTTGTACATTACAGGATGATTTGAGTGACCATGTAGACATTGTGGTGCTATCAGATCAATTATGTTTCTTAGGGCCTCTTGATGTCAGTCAATTAGTATTATGCATCTGACACAGCAAGACTGAATTGTGTTATTGTAAGTAAATTATGCATGTAGTGAAGAAAAGAGAAGAAGATAGTGTCCTCCTCGCTCTCCTGCATGTGCATGGGATGCATCTTTGATGTGTTTCTTACAGGCGGCAGGACAAACATCCCATCTGTGGCCCATCTTCCGTAACGTCCCGAAGGACTCTGTCTCTAGCTATAATATCTATGGAGAAGCTGAAAGAAAGGGAGAGAAAATACTGTGAACACATCTGGGATTTAAGATCTTGACTGTTTCGTCTTATGCCAAAACCAACTTTTGCTTAATGCATCCTCACAGGAATGTAGTTCCAGCACAAAAAGGATGATTTTGGCAACCCCTTTTTGCTGTTAGGGAATGAAAAGAGAGTGATTTAACAAAAATACAAGCTTAATATTCTTGCTTTTAAATCCCCTAGTACTTTTTTTCTGTAATAACTGACAAAATGCTGCACACGTTATCAAAAGAGCTTTACCAATATTTAATCCAGAATATGTTTCATTGCAAATCCTTTTTGAAAATTAACATTATAGAAAAACATCCTTATACAATCAGATGAAGCTTAGAATGACTGAACTAATCAAATCTGCAACATTAATCTATCTAAACTCATCCTGTATATTTCGTGTACTAAATACATAAATCTTATTCAATTATATATATGGTAAGACTGTTATATATGAGCCCTTAGGTGATGTATATTTAATATATTATTATTTTAGATATGTATATATGAAATATACATTCAATTATGAAAACATGCAAGGCGCTTGATTAATCTGTGGTTGTGTGATTGCTAAAATATGTCTTGCTAACACAAAGACTACATCTGAACGAACCTGTAACCTTTAGCATTTCAACATGTTATGTTATCAAAAACCAGGAGCATCTTCATTTCCATATTTCCGTCTGCTCATCACAATCCTGTTTTGCATTGCGTTTTCGCTGACGTTGCCCCATGGAATTTGACCCTGATGGAAACATCCATTGAATTTTAATTAATCATACACTTTCAAAGCTGCTATTTAGTGCTGCATTTTTATTTTAGATTTATCTCTTTATCCCAGTTAATTACCAAAGCTTTAGGTATGAGCACTAAAGATTACAGTTTTCATCTGATGTGACAAAACACTCTGACATTGGATGATGTATGGGTTAAAAGTGCATGTCTTTTATTATGAACAAAAATTAACATGTTTTCACCAAATCAAAATTATGTTCAAATATGTGGCATTGAAATATTTGGAGGTTTTGTGATTTGAAGTATTTTCAAATATAAGCACGCAAACGTGTGTGTTTCTAGGTTTATCCAGACTGATCTGAGCATGTGTTGGTACATGGTGTGTGTCACAACATTTTGAAGCAAATGCGTCTGAGAAGAAGAAAGAAGGTGAGTGTGAAGTCGCCCAGGGCTGCTTGTCTCTTGAGATTTATTTTTTGGGCGTGTCAAGTACGTTAGAATGATGTGTGTGTTTCTGGACTTTCTATATATCCAAGTACACACTTTATACACACTGCCTGGTGTGTGTTTTAGTAAATTTAGTACTTCAGTGATGAAAAGAATGCTTTTTGGTGAAAACTCACTTCGTCTCAGGCCATCCAAGATGTATATGTAGATTTGGAGAAATGTAGCATTACATCACCTGCTCACCGGATCCTCTGCAGTGAATGGGTGCCATCTGAATGAGAGTTCAAACAGCTGATAAAAAAAAAAAAAAAAATCACAATAATCCACAATAATAAATAATCCACACCACTCCAGTCCATCAGTCTTGTGAAAAGAAAAGCTGTGTTTGTAAGAAACAAATCCATCATTAAAATGTTTTTAACTTTTCGGCAAGTCCATAATCCATAATACCATTTAAACCAGTGAAAAAAAGTGGTCTTGTCTGAATCAGGAGAGACATATGCACAGATGAAGTACTGTTTACAAGAGAAAACAGTCAAAAATAGCTATGTATTTTGTGGATTTTGATGTGAGACAACAACAGGAAATGGACTTTTTCACTGGAGAAAGCATTATTATAGATTATCGACGTATAGTTTGGTCAGTAGCAATGGTTTTAAATTATACAAACACACAGCTTTTCACTTCACAAAAGGTGTGGTTTATTTGTGGATTACTGTGATGTTTTTTACCAGCTGTTTGGACTGTTATTCTGATGGCACCCATTCACTGCAGAGTATCCATTGCTAAACAAGTGATGTAATGCTACATTTTCCACATTTTTATGCCTATTTAAATAAATACTACAGTATGCTGCAAATATTAAACTACACAGCCAATAAAATATAAACCTTTTGTTACCCAAGGCAGTGAACGGTCACGACAGGAAGCAGAGATGAAAATAACACCTGTGAGAAATAAATCACACTCCTGTCCAGCCGAACTCTCAGCAGCCAGTCCAGATTACTGTCCTGCCCTCACCAGGACCGTTCGTCTTCAGACGTGTGAACACTGTCACCGTCGTCAGAGAACATTAGCGCTGAGGCTGTCGCTCAGGTCAGAGAGCATGAATCGTAAGGTCAGCCTGAGGTCAATCAACAGGAAACGGCGTGGCCATCGTACCGTGAGCCAGTCAGTGTGAACGTATAATCAGCTGTGACAGAAACATGCTGATCTATTGATTCTGCATGACGAATTTACAGTGGGGTTTTCAGTTGATTGATAGATAGCTATGATGATGGTTCATTCACAGATAGAACCCGGCATTTAAAAAGTCATTCACAAACAATTTTATTGAATTGCAAATCATTACAAATAAATTGTGTGACAATGTGTGACATGACAGCTGCATGTAACACAATATACATTTTGTGCATATCTGACGCTTTGAAGGCTATTGGCTGGAAGAAACAAAATCCAAAGGCAAAAAAATCTGAGCCAAAACTAACAGTTTCAGTCTAATCCGGAGAGAACTCAAAGATCCACAGTCACATCTGTGAGGCCAAACACTCATCTAATTATCTCCTGAATTATTTACTGAGCTACATCTGCTTTTGCAACAAGACTGATGCTGATGCTGATGCTGACAGATGGGCCATGGTATGAAATCAATGGACAATGTGGTACCTGCACACATTAATGGCTGAGAAGTTCAGACATAGTATCTTGCATTCTAAAAAATGAATTGATAGTCAATACAGTTATGCCAAAACATGGAAACTTATTATTATTTTTTATTTTATATTTTATTTAGTTATTTGTAGCATTTGGATTTTTGAAAATAGTTTCCTTGTCTCGATTTGGGGGTACTGAACCTGACAACCGCTAGACATCCATCATCCCCCCGCAGGCTTTGGAGGTTCTTTGGTTTGGTTTCTACTGTAAGGAGGGTCAGTATGATTGGTGGAGAACAAATGTAGGCGAATATGATTGGATCAGAGGAAAAGGGAGAGGAGGGACTTTTGACACTGTTGTTAGATTATAATTGTATGTGGCACTTATAGGCACACTTAGCATTTATAACTAATAATGCATGCATGCGTTCAAATGAGCGCATTTATGCATATATTTTCTCTGTGTCTCTCTCTCTCTCTCTCTCTCTCTCCCTCTCTCTAGGGTTGTAGATAGTATCAGACACTGTTTGCTGCTTAACCCACATTAGATGGATTACCTATCACAGATGGAGCAGATATAGATAGACATCCACATGCTCACGAGGCTCGTGCAAAATTCAGGACTGAATTGGGCCTGAATTGAAGCTGCAAACACGATACAGAATTGTATTTTAAATTTAAAGTAGAACTCAAACAGAATATGTACATTATGTACCCATTCAGGTTATAGAAATGTGAAATATTACTACAATTTAAAATAGCTGGTTTATTTTTTTATATATTGTAAAATGTAATTTATTCCTGTGAAGCAAAGCTGAATTTATCAGCATCATTACTCCAGTCTTCTGTGTCACATGATCCTTCAGAAATCATTCTAATATGTCAATTTGCTGCTTAAGTTACATTTATGATTATGATTAATTTATCAGGATTCTTTGATTAATAGAAAGAGAACAGCATTTATTTAAAATACAAATAACATGTAACTTTCTAAATTATAAATGTATTACTGTCACTTTTGATCTATTTAATGCATCCTTGCTGAATAAAAGAATGAATTGCTTTAAAACTCCAAACTGACCCCAAACTTTTAAACTTTCTTTAAACACGTGAATGTTGATGAACACTCTAATTTACCCCAAATTATTCTGAAAACAACGCAAAGGACATGTCTGTCGTGCTGCAAGGCAAACGCGACATCTGTTTTGCTGACTGTTAATTGTGTTGACAGTCTTCTACATATCAGAATAAATTGTCATAATTAGTCTAAATTAATGACGTAATATGGCGAAACTCCTCTGCTGCGTGTCTGTGTTGTATTTGTATGAATTGTAATTCATTAAATTCCTCTTCCTGTCATTCTAATTTCAATTCGATCCAAATTCTAACAGAATATATATATATATATATATATATATATATATATATATATATATATAACATTCTGTATGGAACGCACATTGACCAGATGCAGACACCCACACGCTCATATACATATGTGTGTCATGTTTAGGTCTCTGTCAGTCAAATAAACAGCATCTTTGCCTCACTCTATCTCTCTGTCCAGGGCTTCTCCGGAGATCGTCAAAGCGCTCCAGTAATGGATCTTCGGGGAGGCGCTAATGTGACGGACAGCAGGAAAAGTGTGAAAAACATTCAGAGAGCATTTCACTCAGCCATTGCTTTAAAAGGGGCTCCACAGAATGGATATAAAGAGCTTGGTTTTTCTCTTTTTCTTTCTGATTCTTTACTATAGATGACCTTGCACTTTGAAAGAGATGGACAAAAAGGCCCCGGGATAAAACGGGAGTTTATGAACAGATCGTTTTTTTTAAAGGTGAAGTGTGTCGTTTTTTAAGTTCTAAAAAAATATTTTTTAGCGTCAGTGAATGTGGATCGATTGCTATAAGTCTTTCGAAGGCTGTTTCCTCCAGTAGTTCAAACGCTATATGACGCTTTAAGAACACTGATGAATTGGTTTGAATAGCCTATTCCACTCTAATGCAGACCCACTTTTGGGGATAGTATACAAAGAAATAATGGTATACAAATCTGAATCACCATCCCATGGAAAGAAGGCTTCCGTTCTTGGCTCCAGACAGTATTTTTGGTGTCTAGTAAGCCCACAGGCTGTGATGTCACAAGTCACGTTTGCACCTCCGTTGTGTGGCACCTCCGTTTGTCTTAAAGGGCAACTGCAAAATGCAATTAAAATGAGCAAACAAATAAATAAATAATGAACACATAATCTAAATAATTAATTGTTAATCGCAATATGCCTGCAGTGATCACAGCAGGATGCACAAAACGCGATTTTTACAGTTTTAAAGTGAGTGGTGTTGACCTGTACAAAACTCTACTCTTACGAAAATTAACCATGGTTTTACTACAAATAAAAATAAATAAATAAATAAAAACATGGTTACTATACTTGAACCATGGTAACTACAAATTAACCATGGTTTTGGTATTCTAACCATAGTTTAATCATGGTATTTGTAGTAAAACTGTGGTTTTACAAATGGTAACCAATACGCCAAAAAACCATGGTTACTACACTTTTACTGTAAGAAAACCATGGTTTATTTTCATAAGGGTACACTAGAGTGTTTTTCATTGCTGCCATAGCATTGCTATGTGTTTTGAGTGGGTTTCAGTATAGTAAACAATATAGTAAACAAAAATGAAACAACATAAGATGTAACAAATTTATTAAAGAACTGACGAGAAACATAATTATTTAAAGGAAATACGATAAACTTTAAAGTGTTCGCAAGGAATTGTGGGATGTCAGTTCACGGTTTTCCACTGTACATTAGATTACTTTTCGTTTTTACTTCCAAAATCTGTAGTAGATCTAGCCTATCAGTATTTCACTGTAAAATTACATAAAATGTCCTGTTAGAGCTACTACAGGTTTCCACCATATTGATCTATCCACCTTATTTTTCTCCTAAGAGCGGGCGCCGCCGTTTGTAAATTTAATGTGTCTGGCTTCCTGTGTCATTCACTTCCAGTAATTTTTAGCTGTACGAAATAGCACCTGTTGTTGCTTGATATTGCAAACTGATGCGTGTTACCGTGTTACAGTACGTTGTACTACAAACCAGTGTGTTCACAATTAAGACAATACATCTTATCTTAATTGGAAACACACTGGTTTGTAGTATGAACCGTTTTATGATTACTGCACTTTGTTATTCTCTTATTTCCCTATAAGCGGATAATGAACCAAGTCTCACACATTCAAAGAAAAATCTTACTTAATCGTTGAAAAATGAGGTAACTTGCCATTGATCAATTAGCATATTTACAGTCTTTTACAATTAAAATTGCAAACTTTTTCCTACATCGTTTACATTCTGGGTGATTGGTTACTAGTCAACCCTCAAGTTTCTGGTCTCTAGACCCGACGTGGTTCCTTTTTTAATTGTAAGTGAAGCGTTGTAGACGCCTTGTTTTCATACGCCTTATTTTGTATGTTCTAGTTTATAGCCTACAAAGAAGCTATGATCTGTAAGCAAAGTTTCCTGCTAATACAGATGTGAACTGTGTAAGGTTGAGCGGTCCCGAGCCAGAGGTCCGTGTGAGTTCAGGAGGTAAGATGTGCTCGGCTCAAACGTGCACTGACATCTCACCTTGCGAGAGTCAGCAGAGGCTTTTAAGATCCTCCCCAACTCGTCACGCCGATCTGCCTTCACTTAATGGAGTGCTTTTCTTCAAAGCATCTGCCTTTCTGCCTGTCGCTATCTCCATTTCATTACCAGCCCTCTGATCGCTGAAACGTCACACGCTGTATTTCATCGCAACGTGCTTGTGATCTCGTGTCTCTGTCTTGCCTCGATTTTAAAGGCTGGGCATGTAATTTTTCATTCATACCAGCTTGAACCACCTGCTATTTGTGCGTCAGTATTTTCTCTCTACATTTCATGGGCAGGTCGCGATGAAAAAGAATTAAATATGTGTGAAGAATGCAATGCTTGCGCATGCATAAAAGCTTTAATGATGTTCTCAAATATATGGCTTAAAAGTCACTCTATTTATTTTCTTAATACGCATTCCTGGTCATGATGGCTTCACAAACGTTTATTCGCAAACAGTTGCAGAAAGAGATTCGAGGGCACTTAATAAACAAACTAACTCGTTTAACTTTTTAAGACTTGGCTTAAACTAAGACTTCTAAGTAATAATGACACTTTCACATTCACTCCTAACAATTTAAACGTAACATTTAAAATCATTTAAAATCATTAGGTTCAGGTCTTTGTGCACCAAAAACAACTTTTAACTTTTTGGCCAAGATTTACTTGGTTTACTGAAACATCTTCACTTTATACAGTATGAAAAAAAATTGAAAATATATTTGTTCACCTTAAACTCTATGTGAAAATTAAAGTTTTTAAGCAGCATTTGTATATCTGCAAACAAGTTATCAGTGTGTTTGGTCCATTACAAGAAAGCGCAAAACTGTGCATTTTAAATGCTAAAAGTTTGTTTTGAGAAGTTTTAGAGGTCTCAAAGCTATCACGGACTAACAGGCATAAAACTCAATTTTTATATTTTTAAAACTTACACTTACTCTGAAAACAGACACGCATCTGTATCAAATCGATCGGTTCTGGTTCTATCCGTCCGGATCATCCAGGTCTAATGTCGTGACCCCGGGCCACCTGCTCAGGTAAGCGGGGGATTTGCTATGCATCCCCGCGCAAAGACGAGCTGACACCGCGGGCTGCATTTGCTGCTTCGCACATAAGCGATCTGAAAACGCAGCGCTATTTTTGTTGATGTTAATTTGCTCCGTGTTAGGGCCGCGGTTCACGGCTCGGTCAGCCTTCCCTGATACTATACTCCCGTTTGTTGCTGTAAAGGTTCCCCTGTCTCATCGCGTTAGCGTCCAGACGCCCGTGAACTGTGAATGCACCGCGCAAGGGGAGATGAAGCTCTGCCACTCATGGTCCTAGAATCCACTCAGTTAAGGACAGATTACAATATCAAAGTGATACATTTATTAAAAATATAAAAACAAATGTTAAAAAGAGAGGGAGGGAAAAAAAGAAAAGAAGACGCTCGTTTATTTGAGGAATATTTCTTCAAATTCATTATCAAATCAAGTCAAAATAAATATTGTTACAACAAATATCCGTCTTAAAATTACATTCAGAACCGCTTTAAAAAATCATTTGTGTACATTTGAACACTATTTATGTATATAAAAAACAGACAACATATTATTGCACATCTTTACCTTGTTTTCTTCCAGCCTTCCGCGTGTTCTGTGGTTCTTTGAGAAGCAACTGGACGTGTCTGAAAACTCAAATGGGCGTAAAGCCTCTCTGGCCGTCTGTAAAATCATCTCTTCTTTTACTGCATTCTGAGATCCCATGAATAATTAATACGCGGACACAGGTATTAGAAGATATTTCAATGCAATCAACTTAGATCTAAATAACAAAAACTGTCCAGAATATCGTCTTGAAGTGGACTGACTACACACTGTGTTCTGTTTTTGATTTGCACACTGTAAATTTGACTTTTCATTAAGTTTAGTTTAATTCTTCACATTATTATATATTATGAAAGGCGATTATTATCAATTCATTTATTTTATCTTTTAAACAAATGAAAAAACAAAGAGAAGCTTGTTCCAACACAGGTAAGTCGTGATTTTAACGTAATTGCACATCTTTAACTTATATACTCACACTTGTAAGTAAATGTGTGAATTTGTGTTCAAACTTATCATTTAAAGGGAAAAAAATGATATGACACAACCAAAGCCATTTTTATGTTTTCTACTAAGTTTTCCGGACTTTACTAATCTTGTGAGCGTTTGGTTTCTGTTTTAAATAAAACTGCCACTGTCTGTTGCCCTGAGATGAACTTCACAATATAGGCCTAATTAGGTCACAGTGAATGTTGTTTTTATTTCCAATAATAAAGTTTGGCGTCTTTGAAATAAACTTTCCCCCCCCTGCGTTTGCTACTCCTGCGTTTGGTTGTCTATTTAACAAGTTTATCTCACTAAATACATGATACTGATAATACGCTTTAACTCGCAACTACACTTTGTCTTTTCGGTAACAAAAGAGTTATTAAAAATAATAACCATCTCGCATTATTCTGTTGGTATAACTGACAATAAAATTAACAAATTATTTCCATTGTTTTAGATTGAGAACATTAAGTATCATATTTTAACCAATTTGAGTTAGACACCCTACAAACAATGTGAGAAGTTTAGCAAAGCGGAGGACAGGTGCGATAGTTCGCTCGCAGTCAGGACGCGTTAACCCAGAGCAGAAGTCAATGGTCTGCGCGACCTGCGTCTAGTAGCGGGTTTCTATGGCAACAGCAGCAGATGCTGGAGTTCGTGTGATGCGATGTGAACTGTTCACCCTGCGAGAAAATTGCAGTAATAGAGAGGACATCTTTATGTGCGCGTCCTATGCGCAGGTTTTGTTTTTATTGCTACGAGTCATATGCGTATTTTCATCAGATCAGTCTTGCTCAGACGCGCTGACCGTAATATCAGTTAGTCTGTCAGCAAACAGAAGCGTTGCCTAAATCTATAGCAGAGGATCATGCAATTGCCATTTTTGTGGTCAACATGATGTGCATTTATTTGCCTGGATGTACAAGTGTGCGCACATGCACATTTAAAATCTTGTATCGTAATCACTTATATCTAAAAGACTGCATGCATAGCATGTAACATTGAAAACTGACCACAGTGTAATTCTCAGTCCATGCATGCCTGTTTTGTCTCAGTGTAATTAGTCCATTTTCACTGAGAGCATGTGTTGCGAAATCACTCATAAAATCCACCGACCATCGGGCACCGCCAGGAGACATTTTGTGCCCTAGTCGGGCTGCCCTGCCCAGGCGGGCACACGTGAAAGCGCTGCCACTGATACATCAAAACAAAAGCAATCTGAGCAGACTTCCCGGACATGCACCGTCACAGGCCTCCATAGAGCCAATGACTTTCCAGTGTAACTCCTTCTTCCCCTCCACCTCGGGGACATTGCGCTATACAAGTCTCATAGAATATTTATGTTCTGCCTTTGTTGCTGCGTCATTTTTCTTACTCATTAACTTCGCCTGTGAAATTCAGTTTTCTTAAACAAGCAAAAGAGTAATTTCTTGATCTGAATGATCACACTCAGTGAATTAGGAGAAAATACAAAAACGGTACCACCATCAGTTTCTGTTTGAGAAAAAAAAATTCTGCTTTTATATGGTACCTAGCATGGGGTCCTTAAGACACTAAACATTACAAATAAATAAATAAATAAATACATACAAGAAGTCAAGTAAAGGGTTATTTTTTTTTTTAGATCACTAGGACACATTTGTGACTCTAGACCACACAACCAGTCATAAGGTTCAATTTTTGTTAAATTGAGATTTATACATCACATGAAAGCTGAATAAATAATCTGAGGGTGCAAAAAAATCTAAATACTGAAAAAAAAAAAAAAAAAAAATCGCTTTTTAAGGTGTCCAAATGAAATTCTTAGCAATGCATATTACTAATCAAAAATTAAGTTTTGATATATTTACAAAAGGACATGTACAAAATATCTTAATGAAACATGATCTTTACTTAATATCCTAATGATTTTTGGCATAAAAGAAAAATGGATCATTTTGACCAACACAATGTATTTTTCGCTATTGCTACAAATATACCCATGCTACTTAAGACTGGTTTTGTGGTCCAGGGTCACATTTATCCATACTTAGGTCACTTTTTCAAAACTCTTCACACCCCTCTTACCAACTTTTAACTTGGCACAGCAGTCAATTTCACATCCAAAATGCATTAAAACTATCAAAACACTTAATGCATGTCGCAAAACATCTTATCCTTCCATAGAAGGTTGTCACCCAACAAACACACATTGTTACTAAAAAAAATACAGTGTTTTCTTTTGCAGAATGTCTATAATAAACAAGAATAACAGCTCTGTTTAGAAATCACTGCCGAAATATGTTACATGTTCCATGTTTACGTTACAGTACAAAATTATTCCTAAATTGTCCCCTTTTGTATAGATGGGAATGAAACTGAAGGAATAACACCTGTTAAGCTGCATCTAATTGTTTTGATAGCATTTAATTTTTTTTAGATATGGAAAATATTTCAGTATTGTATTGCTGTAGAAATGTATCAGTGTCTTATTTGGCACATGATTATGTATTGAGAAACAGGCCCTAACAATTGTAAAAAACTGTAATATGGCTACAGTGATTTAAATATAGGTCCTCTCAGAGCAGATACAGAGTCAGGCTGTTGCTTTTTGGCTAAGCATCTAGTGAACGTCTATTGTGTCTTTTTGGGAGTGTGTTTGGTCGCAGCACAAACACACACGCATTCAAGCTCTCACCTCCACCACGCTTGCAGGCGAGACCTCATTATATATACATGATCAATCTTTAATCTGCTCCATAGAAACCGAATTGCTACCATGCACTCTCAACGCCAACATCAAAATTTCATGCAGGTAATTGAGATAAAACCAAAATGGAGGGCGTTTCGTCTCCGTTACCCTTCGCTCGTCAAAAATACATTTCCGTGTGGCAGAAGCGAGGATGGGTGTTAGACAGTGCTAGACTGTGATTTTTAGGAAGAGACCAGTCACACCTGCCATCAAACACAGCGATAGCTAAATTTGAGGAAATAACCGGCCCTCTCTTAGTAAGTAAATAGTGTAGTTTGATTACAGTCATTGCATAAACACCCACAACAAGTAGTCAAATCTTAATTTTAGGATGCTGAATGTTCTTCAGCAGCAGCAGTTTGCAATATAAACCCTAATTTGTTTAGCACACAGCTCTTTTTGAGAGCTTGTATCTGTATCACTGGACAAAATCCAGTCAGAATGCTCAAGAGTAATGAGATCCAGGACAAATATTAAACAAACAGATGGAGAATATTTGTATTTGTGAGCAGTCTCTAAAGCCGTAATTACATGTGTCATGATTGTTATTTGCTTATTAATGCGCTAAATTCTTCCACTAGAGGGTGCAGGTGCAGTTGAACTTTTGACTTCTGCGCTAATGCTAAAGGCGCTCTATGCTAATGCTCATGGTTACGACTTGAGATGAATAAATCAAAGCCTTGCATTAATAACATTGCAAATAAACCTAATTTGAGTGCAAGTTCACGGAGAAAAACGTCAGACACATCTGTTTTTGTAAAGTGATGACAGAACGTTGTACATCACCTGAACTTCTGCCCCTCGCTCCCGCGCTGTTTACAGGCCCTGAGGCTTGTGTGTCGACTTCCCACAGACACACATTGCCATGTCGAAGTCGCTTAGCGGTCATGTGATTCTAGTTGTTTAGGGCACCTCACCTGAGACCAGTGAGTTTCATACTCACACACCCTGCTGTGTTTTTTTTTAACTACATATCTGACCTTAACTTTTGACCCTCTGCAGATGATGCCTCACTGACAGACAGCAAAGAAAGATGATCAAAGAAAGTGACAGAGACAAAAATATATGAAGAGAACAGTGCCACCTAGTGCTCACTGGATTAAAATTCTACAAAAGAACGCAATGAAAAGGTTAGTGCACCCGTATGAAATGTCATAATTTTTTTAACTCCAAACCTGAATGTTATTTTTTCTCCTGTGGATTTTTTTAAAGAATCTTCATGGAGCTTTGCAGTGAACAGACATGAAATCATTATGAAATATATAGCTAAAGGGTTTAACAGCAAAAACAAACACTGATGTTTTGATGATTTCAGTGTACTATGATTTGCACTTTTGTCCATAACCCTATAAAGATGTATCATTCTTGATACACAGATTTCTAAAGCCTCTAAATTATCAACATGATCAAAACTTTGCTGACAAAAGCTGTTGACCACCATCTACATGCCTTCTGTCATCTAATTGATACTTTTTTAGCAAATACCCAGGCGAAAAAAAAAGAAAAAAAAAAAGAAGTGTTGACAAAATACATACAGAGATAATCTTAAAATCACATTTTAGTTCATAGTCATGGTGTGGCATGATAATAATATTATGATTGTTAATGTTATCTTAAGAAGTACTAAAGAGTAATTTTTAGTATATTAAGTTCAAAATTAGTGCATGTAAATAGCATGATTTTTTTTTTTTTTTTACCTGGGTAAAAGGTCCTATAATTGTAAAAATATCCACCTTCAGGTTATGGTTCACATGTCATTTTTTCAGTGAAATCGTCATGTTGATATATACAGTACTGTGCAAAAGTCTTAGGCCACTAGTATTTTCATCAGCTAAAAAATGGTTTAAAGTTAGTTAAAGTCGGTCTTTTGCTGTAGTGTGTCAGTAGGAAATATCAGTTTATATTTCTAAACATTCATTTTGCCATTAATTATAATAATCCAGTGAGATTTTTGTGTGGAGGACAGGCTGTTGTCAGATTCCTTGTGCAAACAGAGATTTGATCTCTCCATCATTCAATCCAGTCTGTCTTAAGAAACAGAAAAAACAGAGACAGACTAAATCCAGAAGAACTGTGGCAACATCTCCAAGATGCTTT